>JAECUM010008448.1:0-20619 GCA_016617855.1 Megalonaias nervosa | reverse complement strand
ACCAAATTTGTTTCTGTGGACTATATGATATAATGGCCTCGCTCACCTGTAAAGATATTAAAATTCCAACATCAAGCATATATCGCAATAGTACTATTGGAACCCAACATTTTCTGAAAAATGTCTTCCAAACCAAGCATAAGTAATCGGATGGAGATTTTCTGCAAACTCGAATGATTCTACATGAGCAAATCCGGTTAAGTCAAAATCTGGTAAATGTCCGTTTATCGCAACCCTGGTCATGTCATGTGTAGGATGTCCGAATCTCTTAAAATATTTAGAACATACTCCATATCCAAGAAAACTCCCAGGATAACATGCAGCCATATCAACTGAGATAACATCACTATGGTTGTATTTGGTGTTCCATAACCCACCGTGACCATATTCTATACAGCTTTTCTTGACATCTTCAAGGAATTCTGATCGTGTCGTTTTCCATGAATTTTTTTCCTGAGCGAAATGGGCAGCAACCGATGGTACGGTAAAGCAGTTATTCAGTAATTGTCCAACTATGACATCATCAGAGGTATATTTCAATGCAAGATGTTCCATTTTCTTCATGAAGAAATTCTGTACGATAAATATCACCGTTAGGCCGTACAAACTGATCGTAATGATCATATTCCGAACTCTGAAATAACCAAACAGACACAGGGTCGCTTTTGCTGATATTTTTAATAAAATCAAATATATCACCATCATAAAACTTAACTTTTCTATCTCGTGGAAATATCGTTACAGCATTAGTCCATGCATGTGCATTATGATCAACGATTGTTATAGGGTTTCCATTTTTTATATATTTTGGTTCGTATAATATCTCTCCGGTTAGTGTTTTTACTGTTATTGGAAATCTTAATAACTTTTCTAGTTCAGCAACATCCTTAATAGATGCACCAGCATCTTTAACGGACTCTGCCCATTTGTTTATTTTTTTATGTCTTAAATCAGTTAAGCCATTACCACGTATCGCATTTGTAAAATGTTCTGTAACTCGTTCAGCTACGCAGTTTATTCTTGATATTTTCATCGGTTTCAGATCCGCAATATTAGGTTTATCATTCAGCGGAAATATTCCATATACAACTGCAGTTGCTGGATAACTCTGTATATAGTAGGGTTTATCAATGCCAGTAAGTATTCCGGGCTTAGATTTATTACTTAAAAGAACAATATTACCCCCGGGCTGCACACGGACTGGATCACGCTTATCACGAATAATCCAAATATCTTCCTCTGTCTCTACAATAAATTTTTATTAAAATAAAATATTTTTGATTATCAAGGTGATTAATAATTACTTTTCCTCGTTTGTCGTTCATCATATTAGTAACATTTCCAACTCTGAATGTGGACCATGCATAAACTGCACCATCGTCACGAAATTCCTTTTTTGCTTCACGAATACGTTCGGTTACCATTAATGCCAGATCCTGCATCGAAGTACTAAGTTTATATTCTGATAATCTGTCAAGGTCAAATCTAGCAGGGGAAGGTTCAATAACGGATAATTCCTCCATATTATAATTAGAGCAAGTATATATTTAATTGAACATTAATCTTTTTGTATATGATTGAAACACAAAACAAATGTGCTTGGCTCAAAATTGGATATACTTCTACTTGTAATAAATCATGCGTGAATGAATATTGTAGTTATCATATGCAATGTGTCAGAAATGGAAGTCTAGGACCAAAACCGTGTATTGTGTGTAGTGCTGGAGTGCGAGGAAAAACTCAATTGTGCGCGCAATGCGGTGGTAAAAAATAGAGAGAATTAAAACGATATTATGACAAAAAAAATAACGCTGACTCTCCTATAAAAACCGAAGAAGATTATTTGGCTAGATTTTCAAAAAATAATGATTTAAACAAATAGTATTATTTATAAATGGAACAAAATGAGTTTGTGTCACATCCAATCCTTACTAATTATGAAGCATCTCGAGAAGGTGTGATTAGAAACTGCAGATTGAAAAAACCAGTAGGTAGTATTAATAATACTGGTTATCTTAGATTTACTGCTAATGGCGAGAAAAAAGGATATTTATCTCATATATTTACCTACGAGTGTTATCTTGGAATGATCAAGGATGGGTATGTGGTGGATCACATCAACGACAATAAGCTCGATAATTCGATTTCTAATTTACGAGTTACTACACAGAGTCAAAATTGTAAATCCGGAAACACAGGAAGGTGTAAATTATACAGAAAGAGAGCTATTAAATCAGTGAATACAGAGACTGGGGAAGAAATTAGTTTTGAATCAATTAATTCTGCTGCCAAATATTTTGACATAGCACCACAATCGGTACAATTTGTCGCAGAAAATATACAGAAATCTTCCTTTTCCAAAAGATTTACACAAAAAATAAATTTTCAATACGTTTAGTCTACCGTATTTTTAATGATTACCTACTGAAACATGGTTGGGATATAATATGAGGTATCCATGAGAGATACCTACGTTAATTTTCCCAAGGGTTTTGTTTAGCCATAATTACAGTCACTGACTCTGTCAGGGGTTCACCTTCACCGCTCTCAGCGTCATTATCATTTTTTACAGAATCAGATAGCATAATCTTTCTTAATTGCATTACACAATTATCCACAATCTTTTTTCTTTCGTATTCGTGAGACAGTTCGGATTTAATATTTTCGATAGAACGTGCAAGAGGTGTAAATAGCTTTACTTGATTGTCGTTTACCATGGCTAGTGATTCAAGCATGGATTGATAAATTAATTTTATAAATCTGTAGTTTGAAGATAGTGTATATTTATTATCAAATTTTCTTTGTTGCAGTAATTCAAAATCGCATATAATTTTCTGAGGGTCGAGATTATCAGATATTTTTATTCCGTTATGTTTTAGTTTTTTAATAGCAGAAATAATATCATTAATGTTTTCTTGGTTCATTATATATATTTATTTTTATATTTAATATAAAAATAAGCAAAAATATACAGCGCGGGGTGACATTCGGTCTACCATTCCATAGTTGTATCAGATAAACCTAATGAGGTTCCGAATCTTTGTTTAGACATTTACCCCCAAGAGACCCCTAAATATCCGTAACCGAAACTTTAGAGGCTCAGAGGGTTGTCTGTACGTGTAGGTCTTATTTTGTGACCAATCAGATTCTGTTTATTGTTGCCTTACAATAATTCCTAGATATCCGTAACCGAAACTCTAAGAACTCAAAGGCTGATTGGTCTTTGTGACCTGGAATCTCATTAGGTTTATTTTTAGTTTGCGATTGTGTCTTTTGGAATGGCCCCTGTGTGGGGTACCCCTTTAGTGAAGTCACAAGGTCACGACCTCATATCACCCCCCGCTGTATATTTTTGATGAGATGATATGATGATGAGATGATATGATGATGAGATGATGAAAAATGCCGTCTTCACGCCAGCACACCAACCCATAACGATCAACCAATGGGTTATTCACAAAAGTGAATCCACCACGTGTTGACGTAGTGGATTGGTGTACTCTGAAGACGGGGGTGGCTGGAGCCCCCAATAAATTATAAATTTTGGCATAAAATCGCCCCCGCAGATAATTTATCCTTCTTGGGTTTCGAACCATGACCCTCCGGATGAGAGTTTCTACGCGCTATCAACTGAGCTATCGGACCTTGTTATAAATACATATTAAAAAAGTTAGTATGTGTTTACCAATAACCTTAACACTATGTCAGTCATATCGTTATTCCTAAAAACTACAATATTCTTAACAAAAACCACATTTTTCTGTCTAAAATGAGATTTTATAGTTTCCAAAATATATATAATTCTGTATAACACTGAGTCTATGCGTGGGCCGTAACGGCGGATATTGATTTAGTTATAATATATAGCGGTCTTAAAATAACTTTACGCACAGTTGCTATGGAATAATCAATATGCAGCCACAGCTTTCTAGATTTCATTGTGTAAGGATTTTATGTAAACAAAAGAATAAACATCCGGATATTGTTATAATAAAAACGCTCTATGAGCGTACATACAGGTTTATATTTAGAGATTCGTTCCTCGTGTCCAAAATGTTCCCTGCCTGGTCAGTGAGTTTGAAATTTATTCTTGTCAGAAATGGATTATGAACTCGCAGGTAAACGGGATTAATTGGTTCAATTACGATTAACCACCCTGGTGGATCTTTAGGGCTAAAACTGAATAATATGTACCCTTGCTCCGCAGTGCCACTGCGGTGGCTAGATTTAGAAAGATCTACCTGATAGCTACCTTCAATAACATCACATACCAGATTGACTGCAATTGTTGTTGTTATGTTTACAATGCCTGGTGATATATGTCTACCGGCACCAAAGGGATTGTTATTGTGTTTTAGTATAACCGGTGGTGGGGCTATTTGTTTCCACGATTCAATTACTCCCGGATAATATTTTTCAATAAGATCATTTAGTGATTTCTTCATTTCAGCGATATTTAAATCTGGTATAACAAATGTTTGTAAATCTTTTTCTGTTATTTTATAATGATTAAGAAATACTTGCATTAATGTTGGACTTGTGTAAATACTATCGATTTTTATTCGTAGTGATTATAATACTTCGATTGACGATGTATAAATCGAATAAGATACCATTTAAATGTTTTATTGACTCGATTATTTGCTGCTTTACACTTTCATTATAATGTTGTGATAATGAAATAAGTAAATTTCTTAAATCATTAAACGTTTTATCATATTCAGGTTTAAGAGTATTTAAAAAATCCTTAAAAAATTTTTCATCAATAATATTTCGTTGCCTCCCTTCTGGCGTAATGATAATATTAAATACTGATCTAGTCATCTTGGGAATTCTTTTACCGTCAAAATCGATAAAGTAGTATATATTATTGTTTGAATCAGATTCAAATAATATATATCTCCATGGATATTTATTTCGATATTCTGGATTTTTAATGAATTTTTCTTCACTCGTTTTAAACTCATTTTTAGTTGGTTCTGAAACTCTATTATAAACAGGTGCGACATCAGGCCATCCTAACACTGATCTAATCGAACTCTGATAAATATCTACGAGGTAATCAGGAGAATTTATTTCAATCGCCGCTGATAGTGTTGGTTCGTGAACAGTAATCGCTATTTTAGATTCATTCCCTGTGATAGATTTAATTCTGCGTTGGAATTCATCATTAATCTGTTCTATTTGATAACTGCCCGTTGAAATTCCAACAACTTGCCAATCAGGTGTTCCATCCGGTTTATTTTTATTCGCAAATGCCAGTGAATTATTTGGCTGTTGTCCACCAAACGGTTTTGATCTAATATTAGGCCAACTATAATAAACTCGTAATTGCGCTAACGCTATTTCCTTTGCTGGAATTGCGTTTGGAAAATTAACGCTAAATTCAGGATTGGTTGAACTTAATGATATCATAGTAGTTTTTGACGGCGTTGTATTAGCTACGATCTGCTGAAGTAATTCTAACGATGACATTATTATTATCGTTATTATTTAATTCTCCATCTTTTCCGTTATTGTCACTAGCGATTATGAATGCTTCATCGTAGGTTTTCATTATCGTTACGAACTCCTCATCGGATATTTTACCATCACTGAGATACGATGAAATATACGAGCATAATTTAGTGTATGCGGCTGTTGCTGTGTGTAATTTCATCACGTACTCGTTTAGTTTATCATTCGTACACGTAGATATTTTTTTTAGAGATAATACTGAAAATACCTGCGCATGTTGTTGCCGTTGAAACTATAATCGGTACAACTGCAGGCGCTGTCATCGTTATCGTTGATAATAATAATCCAGTTCCAGCAATAACAGCAGAAACCGAGTATACCATTATATCAATAACGACCATACGACGACGATATTTTTTACCTTTATCGTGTAATCGTCGATGATATTTTTTAGTTTAGTTTGACACTCACATACTTGAGTGTATCTGTGACGTTGAACGTCGATAAATGATTCTTGATTCATTATACTTATTTAAATAACTAATTCGGGAGTTTCAGTTACAAACTCAATACACCACCAATAAGTCGCTGCGGTTAACTTTTTATCATTCGCTATTAGCATAAACGTTTCTTCAGCATCTTTATTTAATACTATAGACACAATTCCAGAAAAATCATCGGTTGAATGACGCCATGGAAATGTGGTAAATATAGTAAATTTTTCAGCACAAAATATAGATAATCTGTATACACCAGTAACATCTGCAGTGTGTTTAAAAGTGTTATTTTCCGGTGTCCATGTTGCCTTTCCTGATGCGACTGTGTACACGATATTAATGATCTGCTTGTGAGGAATTTTAACGAGATTAGTTTTTTGAATAATGTTAGGAATACCACTAATGATATCGTTGAGTCTTGCGTTAATGTCAGCGAGATTAATAATAACAGTTGGTGGAGTTCCAAAAAATTCGTTAATAGATCTGTTTACATTTCTACGAAAATTTAGAAATGTTTGTATGTGATTATTAAATTCAGTTCTAAATGAAGCAATTCCATCGTTGATAATCGTTAATGAAGTAGTTATTGGAATTTCCCTATCGTCGACGTATTTCTTCGTTGCAGCGTCAAAATCTGTTTCTGGTGTTCTGAGATTATTAATACCATTACTATTCATGTTGAGAAATGCACGCATTATACCACCACGCACTGACACGTACTTGGACTCTTGATCATCGACGTATTTTTTTGTTGCTGCGTCTGTATCTGCGATTGGATCTCCAAGATACGTAATTTTTCTTCCTGACATAATAATGTCACCGGTAAATACATCACCAGTTTTCTTAACGTAATCGTTAACCGACTTACCGGAATCCTGTATTTTACCCTGATCAGTGAAAGTAACGACATTATTAACAACCGCATTTGGAATTCGTACAAGAACATCTAGTAGTTGTATATTACTCGTTTTTAATCGTCCTTGTTTGTCCTGAAAAACGACGACTTCATTTTGATCCACACTTGTTATATTTAATAAATCATCGATTTCATTTCTGAGCTGATCAATGGTTGCATATTTAGATAAATCGAACTTCTGAGCTCTACCTGAGGATCTTCCATAAATATCTACCATTATATTTACTGATATCAGTTTAAGTACTATGACGTAGTGTAGTGAACGCGTGTACGACTTTATGAGGCGGTGCTGTTGATTTTGATACAGCATCAAGCATAGCGAGGGTTTCACGGCCGCATATTGGAGGATCAGTTATTTTTTGTGTTGGTAGCGTTGAATACCAGATTGGAGCAGTATTATTGCTAACGTAATAAAGAAATTCTTTTGGTGGTGCTAATCCATACGAATCGAAATAAATAATTCCACGTGGATCAATTCCATATGCGACCCAGTGCGTGCCTGGGCCAGAATTTTATCGAGATTAATGATACCGGTTTCAATATTGTTTGGTTTTTTTGGTAATTGATCGCGCATAAAAACACCTCTGAAATTTTTTATTTTTAATTGCTTAGCAGCATTAAGTAAATCAAAATTGGACATGGGTGTTATTAGTAAACTGTCCCTGGTAATCTTAGACCCTTTCCGTACCATGAATGTGGAGTCCCTGGTAATCTTAAACCTCTTCCCCTTTTTTTTGATTCCTTGTCCGGTTGCTTTCTTTAACGCCATTCCAGCAGCTGTTCCAACAGCACCTAGCGCAGCTGCCTTTGCAACAGCTGGTGCTGCAGCTGCTATTAATGCTGGTATTGCTGCGAGAAGCGGAAATATACCACCCGTTTTAGCGATGTCTTTAATAACCGCTGCGGAAAGATCAAGTCGTACACCAGTCTTTAATCGTTTGGCTTTATTAAAGTGATTATACTGACGTTCAGTCAGCGATAGCTTATTCGGACCACCCGCGATTTGTTCTTTTTTTAATGATATTTTTACCGCACGATTATTTTTTGATGATGATTGTAGCTTTTTAATCTGACCAGGAGTCAGACTCACATTAACGTGATGATATGACATTATTAATATTATGAACGATCTAATTACATATTTTCCACTGGAGCATCAATAACTCTCATTCGTCCACCAACACCTTCGAGTAACATCGATTTATCGCTGAGTATAACAGCAATTGCTCTGTAATTTACAATAACTCCTCGAATCACACGAGCTCGAAAATGAATATCTACAACAGATTGTCTTGTTAAATCTAAATGTTCTAGTGAAAAGTAATAAATCGGATACAGCGATGTAAAATCTAACTGAGATATTTGTAAACCAGTATCAATATTTTGATCACGTCCCATGAACGACATAAGACGATGATATGCACGTGCTGCATGATTTTGATCGAAATTCAGTAATATATCCTCGGATGGTTCTTGATGTCCATTAATCCTTAATGAAACTTCAGAAACACCGAGTTTGTCAAATATCATATTACTTTGTGTCTGATTATTTACTCGTGCAGTATTTTGAAGCGCAATAAATATATGTCGCGGTGCAGAAACACCCTGCTGTGATGCTATCTGCCATGTAAATAAACCATTAATATTACTCTGGATAGCATCTGTGGTCATCGTTAACCATGATAACGTTGATTTACCACCCTGACTCATAAAAGATAGTAACCGATCTTCTTCAGATATTGTTGGAGTCATCACTGGCATCCACAGGGAAAGTTTGGTCAGTATTACTTTACCATGAAGTGCCGCAGTTGCAGCCTCTATAGCAACAGGATTAGCACCCTCTCCCATAACGTGCCACATTGCATCATTATCATCACCTTTTCGTACAAGTACAACCGTATGTTTGGCTCCAAAAATAACTTTTCTAACATTTCTACAGAATCCAAAGATGTGTGACAGTGGAATCACACAAGAAAATGATTTTCTATTACCCTTTAACATTGCTCGACGTGCTGTAAATCCTAAGTTGAAATCTGGATTAATACTGTGCAATAACGGAAAATCAGCAGCAGGCCGGTCTATCCTTCCAGCTGGTTGTGGATCTAATGCAGTAGCACGTGCTGTTTGTACTAAATTGTGTTGCCTACTGTCAGGGTGGTCAGAAGTATCTTTTGAGAACATCATTGATGGACCAGCTGATCTTGAGTAATCGTCGCTGTATCTCGCAAGACCAAGTATTGTTGTAGCAACATCAATGTCTTTCTGAATCGATTCAATATTTTTTCCGTCAATCATGTACGTTGCGCTATCAAATAACGCCATAATACCATTATTAACAAAACCAGTTATATCCCCAGCGGCGTATTCGGTATTATCTGTCTTTATAATTTCACCTTCGACTTCAATAAATGCTTCAGCGGGTAGGAAATATCTACTTGTATCCTGAACCTGTAGTTCGATTCGTCCACGCTGATCTGGAATTCGGGCGTCATAAGAATAATACTGATAATCGCGCACAGACTCATCTTTGAGAACTGGTGCGTCTATGTCAAACGCGGTGTTAGAAATACGCTTGAACATCTTTATTATTATCTTCTTCGTCTAACTCGAAGACCACTTCCTGCTATCAGACTAGCGGTTATATTTTTTTCCTTTTCCGACATCGGGATATCAGCTAACTCCGCTAGTTTTTGATTAGCGGCTTGATTTATTATTTTACTTACGCTTGCGGGCATCACTTCAGTGCTAGGTAATTTCACAGGTCGTACCGGTCTGCGTATTAATCGTGATAGTCTATCTT
The DNA here is from genome assembly GCA_016617855.1 of Megalonaias nervosa. NCBI lineage: Eukaryota > Metazoa > Mollusca > Bivalvia > Unionida > Unionidae > Megalonaias > Megalonaias nervosa. Next base: position 10,949 of record JAECUM010008448.1, on the reverse strand, counting down.
TAATTGCTGAAAACGCTTAGCTAGCGAGATTACCAACAGCGCTTACACCTTTTTCACGAACAACATCAATAGCTTTCATTCCTAGTTGCTTTGCAATCGGTATTGCTTTTGGGGTTATTCTTGTAAACAGACCCTGAACAACATCACCTAGTCCATCTCCGTAGGTTGCTCTGTATATCGGTAATCGAGAGTTTATTACCCTGACCATGGTAGGTCCACGAGTATTGTGTATGATCATTTTATTATTAAGTGATTTTATCACTAATTACATACCTAATCACTATAATAATCATCGGCGATTTCATTAATGAGGGACCGATATACATTAATATCCATGATGCCGCCACTAAATAATCGTTTACAAATATCAGCTGCTTCATTAATGATTTCTGGGGAATTATTACCAGCTCTTTTTCCTCCAATGAGGATTTCTAGTCGATCAACATCAGCAAGGACATTATTGGGACAAGTAATAAGGCCACTTCCTAAACCACTTCCAGTTGCGCCTTGAGCGTCTTGATCTTCTTCTTCCTCTTCTCTTGGTTCCGGTGGTGTTGTTTCCTTTGGTGTAGGAGATAGAACTGGTATTCGTGATTTTGGTGCTTTTTGTTGTTGTCGTCGTTCTTGTTGTGGTGGTGTTTTTTGTTGTTGTCGTCGTTCTTGTTGATATTTTATTATTTGTTGTTGTTGTTCTGGCGATAATTGCATGAAGTTAATATAATTATCTATTGCATAAATATATTCAATATATTTTGGATTACTATTTCTAGCCTGATCAGTTTTATGGTGTATACGAAATATCCATTTGTACCAATCATCACGACCTACAGATTTATCAGCATATTCAGATTTTAAAAACTGTCCTCGATCATTATAGCTTCTCACAGCAATCTTAGCTAACTCTCCTGAATTTTCAATTTTTTCAATATAATGAATAGCACCTTCGATAAATTTGTCACTCAACGCAACTCTCTCCCTCGCTTCTTGTTCTTCTGGTTCTCCTGGTTCTTGTGTACGATCTTTTATATCACCTATTTCACCACGAACTTGTTCAATACCTTCAATTATTTCTCGCATCGGTTGAGCGGCAGCTATTTCGGCTGGAAGTTCACGTAAAATTTTTTTTGTCTTTTTTGTTCTTCTTGCTATTTTTTCAGTTCCTTCTGCTATTTTTCCAGTTACTTCAGCGGTTTTCTCCAACACAGGTTGAATACCTTTAGTGGTCTCAGTGATAGGTTTAAATAATTTTTTTTGTATCCTCTTCAAATTCAACTTGAGATTCCTGACGCGATTGTAGTTGTTGCTTAACAGAATTACGAACGGGTAGATATTTTTTAATTGCCTCTAGTCGCTCTCGAGCTAATTTAGCTGAGTGTGGTTCTCCAATACTCATTATTGATAATATCTATATGGCTGTTTAATTCATAGCAGCAGAGAGGGTGAAGGACATACGCGTAGTGACCAGATTGTGAAAAAATCTGGTCAATTAAAGAAGTTTTCATTATTAAGGCAAAAACTTCTTTTTTTCAGCCTTCGTAGGAACCCTTAATTTTCAAAAATAAGGTCTCTACAAAGTTGTAGGGTTCACCCTCTCTGCTGCTTCATAGAACTTGGCTTAGTGCCCTTGACTGTACCAGCCTCAACTGTGCGGATTCCCTTTGTATGTGAAGACATAGTACTTACCTTGCTGAGTATTGCAATTCATTACGAATAGCGTCGGCGATGACCCCTTATTTCTATATTCGACCCGTCCGGAAACGGCACCATCCCAAGACGTCTTCTTGAATGTCCAACTCAGTCCCTTCCTATAGCTAACTGCCTGCTTCTTGACAGCAACGCATATCAGACTGAAAGTCCCAAAGGAAATCGGTAAAAGTCCGCTCTTGTGAAACATGCTAAAAGGAAAGGAATATGTCAATGTCAACACTTATATAGATATCAACAATTGAAATAAGGTTTCAGTTACGTTCGTTCACCTAACTAGGCAATAACATTTTTAATTTAAAATTTGATAGAAATTTTCAGTCGTATCTCATCTGATAACATTCTTGCACATTCGCACGTTTTCGCTCAGAAACAAGTCTTTAACCACGCCCAATATCTACATAGTTTGGAGACAAATACTGCAAAATGACCTTCACTCTCGACCTCCTAATGGCTATAATATTGGGTTGTTATTTATCCATGGTGGCAATCTCGAGAGCTCGTTAATTATTTACTGACGTTCTTTACAGTAAAGTAACTCGTTCGGTCTATGACATACGACTGGTTTTTGTTTACTTTTTGCAATATAAGCTGCTATGCAATGATTATCTTTACCAAACATAAACATGGAATCTGACGAATATCGCCCATCCTTGTCCATTCAAAAAGAGTAGTAGTAGAGTAAATGCATTGTGCACGCTGTATCTCAACTAGATAATTCCTTTATATCACGAAGCACGCACTGTTATATACATTTCAAAGGTGAACACGGCACCTGTGAAAACTCCATCGAAAGGGTTAAAACCGATGTCATTCTTATCGATATAGTTTTACTTATAAGTTTTTTTAAAGAAATTTACCACAAAATTAGACTGTAGCTTAGCCGCAAAGAGAGCAACACATCAGATAACATACTTTTCTCCCGAAATGTGAAAACTGATGACATCCAAACTACTACAGTATTAATCATTTACTTCACCACTTTATGACGTAATTATGAAACCACTGTTACTTGTCCAAATCAAACTTGTATGCAATTACAATTTATTAATATCAATATGTAGGATTTTTTTTCACTTTTATTGAACGGCATAAATCTCTCCTTATTGTATTTGCATCAGTCTAATAACTCTAGGAACGATCTTAATATGACTGATATTTATTAAAAGGCTGATAGTCTCTGATGGCACACTTACCTTGTAAGAAAGAAGAAAGTCGTGAGTCTAATGACACACTTTATCTTGTAAAAAAGTTTTGAGTCTGATGGCACACTTTATATTCTAGGAAAGCCTTGAGTCTGATGGCACACTTTATCTTGTAAGAAAGCTGTGAATCTGATTGCACACTTACCTAGTAAGAAAGCCGTGAGTCGGATGGCACAATTTATCTTGTACGAAAACCGTGAGTCTGGTGGTACACTTTATCGTATAAGAAAGCCGTGAGAAAAAGAATCTGAGGTAGCTACATAGAATACTAAAACATATTTTTACCATTATTTCTATATGTTTTAATATTTATATTAGTTACTTAATTTTTACGTATAGAAGAAACATTTGGATATCTTGTATTTGGTGTCAAAAGAAGTCTATTGATTTTGGTTCTAAAAGTCAGAAGTCATTGCTACAAAATGGAAATATATCTTTAGATACAAACATATACAAATAATATTGATATACAAAACAGTGTGCGTGTAAATAGTATCTTCAAAGGATAATGAAGAAAGCAGTATCAAATAAACCAAACGACTGGTCAAGACCCAGTACAACATAACTTCCTAGATAGGTTACGCCAAACAATGAACATAATCTACAAATTTAGACAAAATTTCTACTTGTGTCACTTAGAATCTTGGGAGCATCATACACAGTCAAAACTGAAGCAGAATTGAATTGGTTTATCAGGAACATGCATCATGAAATACGAAATATTACGGGTTTTCTGCAAGAGATTAAAGGTTGTTCTTTCTTTGGAAGCTATTTTGTATTAACAAGAATCGAAAAAGCACAAGGCTAGCTGAGCATCTGACGTCTAAATGTATTTCATCTAAGGCATAATTTATCTGCCAACAAATCGTATGCAGATAAATAGGTCATTCTGACAGCGATGGGTACAAGCAATTTAAACTTTTCATAATGTTACCCTATCTTAAAACAGAATAGTCTATGCATTGTAATGCTGTACGAAATGTTATGTCTGCAACGAAGTATAGTAAATTATTTATTTACAATATTTTTTGTCAAGGACATTTAAAATGCACAGGATTATACAAAGTATATTCTTTGGCATATTGGATAGTTATTAATTCTTGTTATCTTACAGAATTTGTTTGATTTGCAAAGTATCCGATGTCTCGGGTTCCTGTGTTTTTTCTTTTTCTCACTTTCTTTTGAAACTGCACTTTGTTCAGGTCTTGGTAATGACTCCAATTCCCATATGTTATAGTCAATACTGATAGGTAAACAACAGAATGTTTGATACAGACTGTGTCCAAAACTATACAGACTGTGTCCAAAACTATACAGACTGTGTCCAAAACTACATTTTCTTCTTCTAGCTCCTCTGAGTGGACTGCTTTTAATTTATTTCCCATGTCCTCTCGATTAGATTCTCATGGTTTTTTAATTCTTTGTGTTCTATAGTTTGCAAAAATAAAGAAATCTTTAAAGTTTAATGAAACAGCCAGATTTTTTAACAAGCTGTCTTTCTTGTTCTCTGTGATGTTTTAATTTCTTAGTACTTAGAGTGAATGTCACTTCTGTTACAATGTATTTAATTAGATTTAGCAAAAGTTTCTTTTATGACGTTTTTGGATTAAGCTGTTGCACTTTATCTATACTGCCTTGTCGTTTGTCCTCTGTGAAATCGCTGTCGTTACGCTTTCTGCTTTGAGTATGTTAAACTCATCCGTATTATTACGATACTTGCTTTTTCAGACGTTGCACAACATTCCACATGTACCTTGTTGAGTGTGAACAGTAGGATCAATATTCGCATGCTAACCGACTATCTCGGTAGTAAAAATGTAGCTAATTACTTGTTGCTGAACGCCACAATATATCAATGACTTATTGTCACTGACAATAGCTGTATGTAATTCAAAGCAACTATTTTAATTAACTGTTCTTTACAAAATATCAATACCCTATTGACTTGTGCAAAACATAGAAAACTATAGACTGCATTGCGCTTCGGGAGGTCAGTCTTCTGAAGATGAAGACGAATGCAAATCGGCTTGTCTGTTATTCGCAACAGGACCTGATTCTGCCATGAGCGTGCATCATAGACACAGATCTCTCTCTCTCTCTCTCTCTCTCTCTCTCTCTCTCTCTCTCTCTCTCTCTGACCATTAAGTTTTCGATGCAAACATTTTAACTTGTAAACTAATGGAAAAAGGCCAGTTAAAACATTCGTTCAAAGCGACCACCGCCAGACCTTCGAAAAGTCCCCTCTTAAAAGACTCCAATCTTATTTAAAATCGTGTACGTTTGGACGTCTTCTCAGGGAACTAAGTCCTTCAACGGGCCCAGTGCATACCTCGTTTTTAACAAATTCATACAAATTCACCTTCGCGTTCTTGTGTCTACAGTATTGGCTCATTATCTATGTAGGCGAGCAATCTAGAGAACTCAATTTTAACAGCTTTCTTTTCGGCAAAGTAGCTCGTTTAGTCCACAAAATTATTCGACTGAATTGTTTCTCGTCATTGTAAATAAACTGCATTTCAGCAAGAAATGTTTAAAAGAACTCAGGTACGGCATGCGCCCCCCCCCCCCCCATGGTATTGATTAGAAATAAAGGTTACATTACCTGCCAATTTTCTCTCCCAATACCCATCGAGTCTCCCTCCCTATGTTATAACTGGTATTACATGAGAAAACACTAACTAATTTGCTTCGTGACAGTGACGTTCTTTCAGATTTTATACCATAAACGTTTTACACCTGGGTTACACAGGTTTCCATATGTGCCTTTTCCCCAACATCCTGGTTTCCTTGTTGTCTGTTGTATCATTTATCAGGCTAAATGTAGCCAATCAGTAACGACTCTTCACGTGATCGTATACCTTTTTCATCCAGGCCTTTCGTTAACACGTCACTTGTACGTAGGACAGTGTTGTTATGCTTTTAAACAAGACTTCTCCACATCATTTGCCATACATTTTGGACAATATTGTATGCAACGAGGGAAGTGAATATATATGGTATATTTTAAGTAAATTCTTAATGGGACATTTGACTATTTTGAACTTATAACACGAGAAAGATCTGACGAGAAAGTCGACGTCATACATTAAAGTCTACCCTTCTTCATAGTAAGTATAGTGGCGTGCATTTATTGTGCATGCTAAATGAGAGTGTATCGATTCTTTGACACCACAACGCATATACTGAGACAACCATTTTAGCTGACAATACGAATTTGAATACTCCTCCTAAAGGTTGCAACGACAGGACATTTGTGTGGATTTAAAGATAACTGTTGAATATATTTACCAGAAAATGAAAGCATATTGTGTGTTCCGGTAGACCTCATGGCGCTTTAATTACGCAACAAGATTGACCTGACCAGCCAAAGCAAGAATGTCTCTGATCACAAGTTAATAATTTAAAATGTATTGAGCAGTAAAATCCCCGCCTTATTCTATTATATAATGTACATCAGTCTAATAACTGTTAGAATGTTCTTTATTTGACTGATACTTGTTAAATGATGGGTAGTTTCTTATATAAAACTTGACGTTTTTAGATAACCATAGAAACGGTATATATATATATATATATATATATATATATATATATATATATATATATATATATATATATATATATATATATGTATGTATATACAATATAAAAAGTAATTTATTACAATTATTACATATGCTTTAATATTCGCATTAATTATTGGCAAAATCATCATAATACGTGAATCCCAAGTTCACGAATGTGTCTTTCGTGATTAATATTTTTTCGCAATTACTATTAATATTTCCTATAAAAGACACAATAATTTCTCTTTTGTTTAGGTCCAAGCTTGTATTAAAATATTGTTTGTAAATAAAATAATATTCATCGCAACATTATCTTTAAGGTTTCTACTGAAAATTTAGAAACTCTTTAGCGTTCCGCGATTGTTTATGTCTAGTTCCAGTGTACATTCTCTAATTTTGTTTAGTTTTAATTCCATTTTCAAATCAGGTAGTGCATTCTTGGTCATAGATTTCGCAACTACCGAACCGAACTATATATCAATCGATCTATCCGTCAGTCAGTCCATTCATCCATCATCCATCTATCTATCTATCTATCTATCTATCTATCTATCTATCTATCTATCTATCTATCTATTTAATTCTCGTACTCTAGACAAAATGTTTACCACTTTAATTGGTTTGTGACACAACATTACCTAATCAACATTACACTGCATGGGAATTTTAACACTAGAATGTTATTATAATCGTAGACCATTTCCAGGAGAATTGGTTGTTCACATCTTATATCAATCATAAAAGTACACGATACATCAGAGTTCATATTCCATACTTACAAGATTCGTCTGTGTAAATAAAAGTTAAAACAATGGCAGAAAAACTGTAAAAGATTGACATAAGTAGACAATCTTGCGCTACGACTTCATACATATTGTGATGGATGTTGATGGTGTGGAGAGTTGAGAATATAATGGTTAAACAATGATGATGATGATGATGATGAAGAAGCCTGCAATTAAGCAGCCCTACAATTAAGCATCATGTCTTGGTGCTTTTCGAATCCAATTGTTTCTTTGTTCCAATAAGCGTTCCATTTATTTAATCCATAACAGTGTTTAAGTCAATAGTATATTTAAAGAGAGAGAGAGAGAGAGAGAGAGAGAGAGAGAGAGACAGACAGACAGACAGACAGACAGACAGACAGACAGAGATGGTATGTGAGAGAAGGTGGAAGATGGGGAGAAAATACAATCCCTGTATTCCTATTATGTTGTTCCTCTTTACATGATTGTAAGCTTTTGAAAATACTTTCCACAAACCTGTTATCTTTTGCAACAGAAAACAGCCACTAGGACAAAGAGAGGGATAGATAGAAGGATCTCCTGGTGTGTGTGTGTGTGTGTGTGTGTGAGAGAGAGAGAGAGAGAGAGAGAGAGAGAGAGAGAGAGAGAGAGAGAGAGAGAGAGAGAGAGAGAGAGATGTTAGTGAAAAAAAATTCCAAACTGCACCGCGCTAGATTCGAGGTTACAACGTCTGTGGAATTTGTTTCAAACTAAATTTCCTTTCTAAACGTTTAAGCCAGACTGTTTCTTTTATACTTTTATCCGCATTTGATCAGTTGATATTGTGTTCAGTGCCAACCACTCAAAACTGATCTGTACCACAGTGAGTGCCAAAATGTTTTACATAGATGTTTTATTAGTTTTTGCTGTTGTATGTCCGAAGAATGCCCCACCATCCTAGCGCATAAATTACTTCCGGTTTACCATACACGCTGCCTTTAACAGCTCAAACAATACACTTCCGTAGATTATACTTTGTGCATCACATGAAATATATTTAATTTAAACTTCTAGCTGTTTTCAGGACTTTTGCTATCTTTCAAGTTATTAGGTTTACACTTTAAAGAAGCAAGCTAATCGTACGTTTGGATCTCACTAAAATGTCACTATGTTCATAGTTCGTATACGATGCGACCAAAGTGCATGTTCCAAACTTCACGAGCGTTGCACTGCAAGTGACTCTAGATTTCTCCAGCATGCAGTGATCACGAGTCTGAAAGTATATTAAAAAAACAATATTAAAAAAACAGTGAACAGAGTTATTTCAGGTGGTTTGCTGTTATTATTTATCATCTTAATGCGTAAGTTTTCATTTCCTAGGTTTTCTGACTTTGTTACCTATATCCCGTTGTACAGCACAAACAATGAACAACTATGCAAAACGTTGCAAATCTGGCAACATTTGGAAATTGAAAATGCTCCTGAACGTACATAGTCAATGAAAACTATTTTCTATATTGGAACTGATGGATGACAGTTTTCTTTGAATATACCGTAGTATCTTGATTATCTCCCTTGGCAAACTTATTTCCCTTTTACATTTTGCCCCCGCAAAGAAGTCTAAAGTTTCGTTACTAACTTTAATGGGTGCATATCATCAATACATCGGATATTCAAAATGTTGGTATCGAAGCTATTAGTTTTACAGTTTTATGAGGTTTAATTTAATCAATTTTTCAAGAAAAGGCATTTGTATATGAAAGCTATTTCTAAGTCAAAGGGTTTAAATACAATCCACGTATTTGTCAATACGATCATCTCACTTGAACAGTCTGAAACAATGGACCCACAAGGCAGAACTTCCTTTGGTATGGTCCAGTGTTTTCTACAAGCCTGTGAATTTCCGAAAGAAGATAAATTTCATAGGCCTTGAATTAGTTGGAATCAAGTACTGAATTTTTTTTCCAGAAACCGTTTTATCGCAACGTTTCAAGTTCACTTTAAATGCTCGTTTCAAAGAGGCTGGTAATATTCCAAATCCGCTATAAATTATATTGATCATGGTCCATGACAACGGAGGAAAACCCCGTTATTGCTCTCTTGCTACTAAAGATTTGTTTTGCGATATATGTTGCCACGCCCAAACTTTCTAATTACTGAATTCAGAATAAATACATCAGAATTACTTTTTTCTGATGTCTAAAAATGCAATTTCGTACATCCACCTACACATGCAAGCTGCCAACTGGATTTGTTTTTGAATTTTTGGTTCACGCGGATGCTTCTTTCTTTGGAGTTGCCATGAAATGTTACCCACAAGCGCTTTTGAAATCTTCTATATCCTCATTTCATGTGTATATTAAGTCTTCTGTCGGAAATAAAACTTGACCTTTTGTAAACCCAACTCAGCGGAAGACCGAACGTGATTTACCGCGGAAGTTCAGAGTCCAGATTACAAACATACAATAAAAATATCCCAAAGCTGGTGTGTACGTGGCCGCAGTCTAGTCAGCCTGTGCAAATAGTCAGTCTTCCAGTTTAGGGATAAAATTGAAGTTGAGGAGATAAAACAATTTATCATGTCCCACATTGAAAGTTTGCAAGGCTCGAAAGAGAGTTTCAACCAGCTGAAGGATCATTTTTATAGAGACATATACATAAAGACGAGGTTAGAGACAGGGTTAGAGACATAGACCGAGACATAGACATATTACACAAACATAGATTTATGAACATAAATCTATCACACAAAAAAATCTACCAAAACAATTTTATGCAAGAGAGAATAGTTATCTTTTCGAGGCAATGGAGTGGCCCTGAAAAGGACCTTTGGCTTTCTTGATAACAACATTCAGTTAACATAGAGGACATCGCACGTTTCTTCGTATCTTCCTCAAACTTCGTCTGACCTCTGGGCCGTAGATTTAGACTCGCTTCAGAAACCTTGTCTCTTCACATAGATCCTTCGTTTCCAAAGGGCCGGCTCGGTGATCTGGATGATATCCCATGATGATTAGACATACATGGGATAGTCCGGGTGGAACAGCATCGACGATAGGAGGGTAGACGATTCTTCGTTAGTCCGCATCTTGTGACGAAAATGGGTGAATGGAATGAAGTGAACCGCGGTTATTTATAGTGAAAGAGCGGATCGAAACGATTGAGTTCTTACACCAATCCTAACATGCGTTACAAAGTTTAGTCACAGTGCGGAGTTTGTCCTCCAATCCGAAGAGAGCTACCTGTGACGTCACATTCCCTATATAGGTGCACTAGCGTCTGTACGCAACGACTCAATGCAACAGAGTTAGAACATGACAGAAACTAAAAAGATGATGAATTGGGGTGAACCAGCTGTGGAGACGAGGAGTGATAGTGTAGCAGCGGTTACTAAAACAACTACAATCCTACTTCCAAAGAGAACGATTTTAATTGGGATATAGCGGATTTTCTCTCTTCACAAATATTTGTTCAGGTACCAGTACCTTCCACGCTTTCTCCTTCCTTACCGTACATCGAGGATTTTAAACAGATGCAGAAAGAAGAAATGGAGTAATTTTTGCAACAGCAGAAAGAAGCAGAACAAGCTTTTGTCATTCAACAGCAACAGCGAGAAGAAGATGAATCAAGAAGAAAAAGAAGAAGCAGAGAAGAAACAAGGTCTAGGAGAGAAGGAGAACAGTGAAAGTCAAACGGTGACGTTACTCTTAGACACTTTGGCAGATTTAAGGAGTCTGAAAGAAATGTAT
>JAECUM010008447.1:0-94684 GCA_016617855.1 Megalonaias nervosa | reverse complement strand
ATATATATATATATATATATAGATAGATAGATAGATAGATAGATAGATAGATAGATACATACATACATACATACATACATACATACATACAGTGTAACAAATTCTCCATGAATATAAACGAAATATTTGATGCGAACATGCAAGGACAGTCACTCTAACAGACACATCACAATCATCGATATGAATATTTAACGTATTACGATAAGAGTGACACGTGGACACTCTACTAGAAGTGTACTAAAAATCTCAGATATGACCAATGGTGGCTGCTGAAGAAAAGGGAAACATTAAATAGACAGAAAATAATGATCTACCTGTAAAACTTAATATTCAGTACATTACCAAACCATCAAAAGGTTCCATATATTTTCGAATGTGTCCCCTCTGTAGCATAGGTGGGTTCTGACGCCCTCGCGTTTGACTGACACATATAGAAACTAATAACCAAGTGATCCTTGTACAGTATGATTGCAGTGTACCCATTCCAAAAAATCAAACCACTGGCAAAGGGATTTAAGTTCAAGCTATAATCTGTTTAAATTTCAATTTAAGTTAGCTTCTCCATTCGTAAACGGTACTGTCTCCGTAATTACCCCCACAGTAACTACGTAGTACTCATTAAGTTAATAAAAGTTACCAATAATTAAAATTTACATCCGTCTGCATGGCTGTATTATGTATAGATTATGCATCCATATAGGGAATTAATTCGTTTTCAATGTCCTTTTTTGTTTTCCATGATAACTCATTATACTCTCTTACATACAAATGAAATCTTTCTTCGACAATTGATTAACTGTACAACTCCCAGATTAAAACCCATTCCTTTGGAAAGAAACGTTTTTTCTACTTTTCATATCCTTGAATGTACTCTAGGTGAAATTCGTTGAGATGAGCTAACGATGGAGCTAATGTCATAATTTTTTATTATTATTTTATACATAATCTAATATGCATTCTTTATTTCCTCTACGTTCAGTTTCAGTTGCAATTTATTTTATTATGGTTCAATCATATCGCTCCTTTTTCTTATTTTCAGTAGTTAGGTATTGCCATGATTCTACCATCTCCGTAAGAAGCCCCCAAGAATAACCCATTATCTTTGCTAGAAAATTCAAATAACATCTTGACACACATTGCCCTAAATATGGTTACTTATATGTCTTATTTTAAGGTGTCAGAAGATTATGAATGGCGGGCAAAATATCCCGGATAAACTATGCCAAGGGTTTTGCGGTACATCAACGGTAGTTTGAAACCCAAAGTCGGTATTTAGGCATGTACTTCGTCAGACATAATCTACTGCTGACTTCCAGGATAACCAAACCATCTGTGAAAACAGATCAGACCATCAAAAGGGTTACATGCAGGGGACCTACATTTTATCGAAGAAAATCCGTTCTATAAAGTTGTTTCCATGACACGGTTTTGGTTTGAAAGTGAACCATAATTGAACCTTTCCAAGGATTCGTATTGATCATAAAAGGCTCCCAGAATTCTGAGGAACCAGCTGACAGCGAACGTTTGCTTCGTATGCTTTTAAGAAATACTGTTTCCACACTTAGGTAAGCAACACTTCTTCTTTGTTTTCAACTTGCTAATTTGAACATTGGAAACATAGTTCTGATAGTTGACTCATGTTAATTTTTTGGACATTTAAAAACGTTAATGCAATAAAAAGAGAATATTTTTACTCGACAGGGTTTTGAAGGTTGTTAAAAGGGTGAAATACCAGAAAGAGCAGTATATAACATTAAATTAAGTCAAGGAGCTTAATGGGATTTTCTGCATTACAATGAATTCCATGTCCATTCCGGATTCACCCAGCTTACATGACGGGCTTTATGACGTTATTTAATGTGTGGATTCGACAACGGACAGTTGATCCCACTTTATACAAAGATAAAATGGTATTCTATAAAATTTTAATCATTTGTCATGATTTTAAATGGAGTGATGCATCTTCACCCAGTGCAGTTAGAACCTCATGATATGCCCCAAAATTATGACGATTTGTTCATTTAAACGCTTAAAACAAATGGCCCCAGAGGGATTCGAACTCTCGACCTCCAGTTTACAAGACTGGCGCTCTAACCAACTGAGCTATGGAGCCACTCTAACCTAAGCATCATAAAGTGTATTATTGACGTATTAACTGTACCGAGAACTAAGCGGCAAGCTGTGTCTGACATAGGTAACAATTATCTATTGAATTAATAATACGCTATTTTCTGCAGCTGAGAATAAAGCAATAACCGCTTACAACATGGACTAAAGCTTACACGTTAACACTCATTATATTAATGAATATATTAATTCACCTTTTGTATCAGTTGCATCCTAGCTACTTTCATCTCCCAAGAAAACTACAATATAAATATCCTAGACTGAGATAATAATCCATTTGGAAGGTTTTGCTGTTTGACATTTTAGAGATCTATTTAGGTCTCATTCATGCAGAAAATGAAAACTAAATGTGTGATAAAACTCTTTATCTTTATGTATCGAAAATGGCTTCAATAGCACTTTACATCATCTACACTAAAATGTGTTATAAATTCATCAACTTCCATTAATTTATTTACGAAGTAAATGATCACGGAAGCTGACGTTATCTTCTTGTAACTGGAACCTCATAACTGGAACATTACAGATCCAAGTAAATGAAAAGGTGCGAGATAAATACGAAATACTTGAAGCATTCTTCACAGAAAGCTACAAAATGAAGCATAAAAAATAGACCTTTCAGTTTAACCAAATCATCACAAATAACATAAACATTAAAGAATATTTCCCCATTTTATGCCACATTATTTTGAAGTATTGTTAGAGATCTGAAGCAGCCGTAAAATGTAATGCCGATGTGCATGCAGGTCAAAGTATACACCTAGATCGGGTAAAGTCTTTAGTGCAACGTTTCAATAAAGACTGACAATCGGAATATCTTCCATTGGATGACTCGTACTAAGACTTTACCAAATAAACAGAGACTCTAGTTTAGACGAAGACGAATGCTTATTTTCATGTAGAGTGAGGAACGATCGTGCAGCTCTGGTGGTTTCACTTGGGGATGTAAGTTTCTCGTCATCAAAATTGTAAGTTTCCCTTCGAGCTACAGCAAACGGTACGCATGACAATAAACAGTACATCGCTCGTGACTAAATATAGACGTTAAGTTTGCACGTGCACATTCAGACAGGCCATTTGATTAAATTAGGGATAAACAGTCACTAGCTTTGGTTATTCAGATGTGTAATTGACCGACAGAATTAAAATATCAAAGCAGACTTACGGATTTAAAGGCAAATTTTAATCTGCTTAAATTTCAGGTTAACTACTCCTCTCCTCAAAGTGTCTTAACTCGTTAACTCGGTAACTACACCCTCAAAATACCCACGTACTATTTGATAACTTCTCAAAAGTTACCCATTATTAGAATTTGCACCCGTCAGCATGGCTATAGTGTTTATACCTTATGCATCCATATAGGGCACTCATTCATTTCAACTGTCCTTATTTGTTTACCATGGTAACTTATTTCATTCTTCGACATACAAAGGAATGTTTTTCGTAGTGAATTAATTAATTGTACAACTCACAGTTTATACCAACAAAAAAAAACTGCTATCGAAACAAAAGTTTTATTCCGCTTTTAATAGTCTTATATTTACTCAAGGTGAAACTCGTTCACTTCAGCAAGAAATAGCGTTTATATTGTAATCTAATGTATTATTCAGAGCTTAATGCTTTAATCTGCATTTGAGTGGATTACCTGGCCGACTTACATGACGAGCTTTATGCCGTTATTTGACGCGTGATTCAGCAACGGATAGTTGATCCCATATCACTATCAAACTGTTATCCTTTGTCAAAATTTTAATGGAGTGATTCAGTTTGATGCAGCTACCACAAGTGCGGTTCAAAACCATCGATAAACAACAAAAATTGGAAAAATTTGGTCAGTTACATGTTTAAAACAATGACTCCAGAGGGATCTGAGCTCTCGACCTCCAGTTTAGGAGACTAGCGCTTGTTTTTCTTTTTTCTTTATTTAAAAGGTTTCAATATAATTTGTAGGTAGTATACAGTCAACATGTTTATAGTATTCTGTGTTGTAATGTTACAATGTGTTAAATCTACAAGGTTATAAACAATTCCTCCTCATCTATTCTTATTAACGGATTATCTTGGACAAAGTAATTTGTAATCAAAGCCTAATTTTTGTC
Organism: Megalonaias nervosa; assembly: GCA_016617855.1. NCBI lineage: Eukaryota > Metazoa > Mollusca > Bivalvia > Unionida > Unionidae > Megalonaias > Megalonaias nervosa. Next base: position 90,458 of record JAECUM010008447.1, on the reverse strand, counting down.
TTTGTAATGTTGATACGCATATAATATGTATTTCCTAATCAAAGATCGAAACAGTCTTCCTATGTCTATTTTTTTCTAAATAATGACAGACAGTCGCGTCTTTTGTAAATACACTATCGAGCAATTCTCTGAATGTAGTTCAAAAAATAACTATTGACTGATGTTGTTTCTTTGTTATATCCTATCATGAATATTTGTTAATAAGAAATGCTATTAGGAACACCAACTTTACAATTTTTAAAATGAATCTCAACTATATATAAAATATAATCTTTTAAAGAGTTTAATTCAGGACATTTCAAAAAACATGTAAAATAAATCCTGTTTCCTACTGGCACACTGGAGATAAGTCATTATCAATTTTACCACATCATTTCAGTCTCTCTTTTGTAAACATTCTATTGTGCATTATTCTGTAATCCAAATCTACACAATCTGGGTTCTTGAAAGGCCAGTATATCAATTTCCAGTGATTAAATATTTCCAATTATATATCTTACTCCAACAGGAAACAGATGCTGGTTCTTGGAAAATCAAAATACGTAAAAGCGTGTACAATATTTGTGTTGTACATGAACTGAAGTCTTACAATTTGGTATGAACTTTGAGATACGTATTACTTTTTCCATTGGACGCAGTGGATTTGGTTTCTCATGCAACACTATTTCTCCTGCCTAATGATATACTGTATATTATACAATTGTAGTGTTTTTCTATCTTTTCTGCTTTGATCTCATGATTTGATTCGTATATCTCTAAGGTAATAAACCATATACAAATTCAAATGATATCTCGTGAACACGAACAATTCCTGCATAGCACGTGTAATACTAGAATTGTTTTTAAAAAAGTTGTTCAAATACATTCATCACATCAATAATCATGAGGATATTACTTATAGTTATTTCCCATGCATAAAACATTTCTCTGTAAAACACAGGGATGATTTTCTCTTGTTGCTTACTTAAGGACATGAAAAAGACGTCTTTGGTCAATTTCATATTCAGAACAGTAGATAAAACGTAATCAAAGGAATTTTTCCACATAGCATTGCAATTAATATCAAAGTATCTGTTCACAAATTTTAGTCTGAATGCATACATTTTCATCTTTATATCAATTAACTGTAGTCCCCCATTTTTGCTTAATTAACCAAGTGAAACTTTCCTAACCAGATAAATCTGAGAAATATATAATTGCTTCAATTCATCAACAATCATATCAGAAGGAGACTGAACTGACACTATGTACCATATTCTGGAAACTAATCAATTATTAACCACTGTGACATTTCCTGTATTGTTAAGCTGCTTACATAACTTTGCACATTTTCCCACGTAAGTTGCCCAAATCAAGATGACTTGATCACAAATTTGAATTTGTAGTTGTTTGTAATATTCATCAAAGAGTTTACCAGATTCAATGCACAAAAGGTCCGCTATTTAGTTTGTTCACTTTCGCACCATATCCTGTACGATATAAGTCAAGTACATTAAAAGATCGATTAATGGATTATTTGTCCACTAATGTTATAGTTGTATCATCCGCATGTTGAAAGACCTTACGTGTATTACTAGACAGTCGAAGTGGAATACCTTTGATATAAGGATTTGCTTTGACAGCGAACTACAAGGGTTCTGCTGCAAACGTATAACATTGCTGACAAAGGACAACCTTGTCTGAATTTTTAATTAAAAAGGGTCTAATTAGATCCCCATTACATTTAACACTGTTTTTAATTTTTGACAATAAAATATTTTTATCTATAGTCACCAAACCAGAATTTTCGTGCCACAGACATCAAATATGAGTGGCTAACTTGATCAAACGCTTTTTCTTGATAAACGTTTAAGATACATCCCTCAAGATTGTCTCTATCGACAATATCTTTAATATCTTACAGTGACTATGGTATCAGCAATATCTCTTCCAACTATACAACATGTCTGAGTTAGAGATGTAATTTTGGGTAATACCTCTTTTAAACGCGTAGACAAAATCCTTGCCAAAATTTTATAATGTACGTAAAGTTAACTTATAGGGCGAAATTTTTCAACTTTCAGTTATTTCGCTTCATTTTATAAATAAGCGATATAACACCAAATTTCATTGACCTCATTATCATATTTCCTTTCTTACACTCTGAAAAATGTGCAACAGAATATCATATACACAATCATAAAATGTATAATACACTCTATTTTTAATCCGTCCGTGGCTTTATTTTTAGCCATTCCTTTTATAGCTGCATGTATTTCATCAATTGTTATAATAGCATCATACATATCTTTATCCTCATCAGGTACAATATAATTTACGAAATTTAAAAGCGAATATTTACAATTTTCATCAATAGATACCGAGGAATACAACTGACTATACAGCTCATATATTTCATCTAAATTTTCAGTTTTATTTGAAATGATTCCATCGCCATCATCAATCAATTCACTGATTACATTTTGCTTTTGCCGATACTTTTTAATAGTTGAGAACGTAGTTGGTATTTCGATCGCTTTCAATCGCCCTTTTTGCCTTAGAACTAAATATAGCACCTCGACAAAATTCGGTTTCATAGTCACTTAATTGTTGTTTGAGTTCTTCATATTTGTTAATTTTATATGATTCTTTATTGGAAACATTTATCAAAAATGACTTCAATTATGTTTGCAAACTAAAATATTCTTGTAATCTTTCCTTCTGTCTTCTTGTACAGTGTACCTGTGAGAATTTTTTAATTATGTAGTTTACACTATCCTACCAAATGAGTGGTTCCCGGAGATATATTTCTTCAGCTTCTCCTTCAGCAAGAATAGATTTCACTCTCTGTGCATATTCTTCTTCACAATGAACATTGTTATTTAATATCCATAATCCAGGCCCGATTTCTGCTTTGCATGTACTTAGTTTAAGGTATACGAAAGAATGATCTCTAAAGGATGTATCCGTATAATAAATATTTTTCACAAAAGAATGCTACTTCGAGGAAATCAAACATTAATCTATCCTACTCTGCTTTATTTCGCCTAGTACAACTTGCTTTCTGGAGAATATACGAGTACCAGGATTTCATAATTCCCATAGATCGGAAATAGTCCTATCGCACATAATTGTCTGAAGCTCTCGAACAGCTAGATCGTCAATATGTATGATTTTGTTATGTCGATCAATTCCAGGTAATGCTCTATTCAAACCACCAGCCAGGATAGTGTTATCACTAGTATTATTATGCAAATATGTGTTTAATCTCATGAAAAAACTATACCTTTCTCGCACAACATTTGAAGCATAAATATTGATTAAATCAATCACTCTATCATCAATATCTATTTTAAAATGTACAATTCTACCGTTTTCAACCATTTCTTCAGTTCCCTGATTTTTCAATTCTCTCTATCTACTAAAACAGCAACACCAGACCTCCTATTGTCGGCATTACTTTCAAATATTTGTCCATCCCAAATCTCATTTTTTCTAATACTTTCAGCAAATGCATCATCCCAAAACGTTTCTTGCAATAATAAAATATGGCCTCTTTTTCTTTAAATATTTCTAGTACAGACTTTAGTTTATTCAAATCTCGCAAGCCGTTTACATTTAGAGATACAATATTTAAAGCCATGTTAATGATGAATGTGCGGAAAGTATTAAATATTGTTGAATGCCTTATCATTTACAGGAATAGCAAAACTTATTTAATAGGTTTTCGTCGCAAGGTACTCGTTTTCAGGATAGGTACTGGATTAAATCTTCTCCTCCTCCTCTGTACGACTTTGAAAGTGTCTTTATCAGTACTGTTATTTCCATTTCCGTTTTCTTGAAAACTCTTAGCATCGTTTGAGCCCTCAACAGTGGCTTCAACTACCATCATACTGTCATCACTTTCTGGATCTGTTACTGATCTGTCAGTAATATATAGGTTATTGTCTAGTTCTTCCTCCGATTCTATTTCTTCATTAACCTGAGCAATTCTGCTTCCTTCATTTTCATCTCCTCTTTCTCCAACACCATTATTCTGTAATCCATTCTCGACTTTCACTACATCATCTTTGGCAATTTGTAACTACAATATATCTTTCTCCTTCGCAACATAACCAACCTGAGGATTAACTTCCGTAAAGTCCGCTCAGTAACATGTACATGTTTGGGTTTCTTTGGACATATGTAGCATATTCCACAGGAACACATCAAAGGAATATTTCCAAAATTGTCACATCGTTGCCGTTTGCATTTCTTAGCTACAAGGCCTTACTCACCACACTTATAGCACACGAAATCTGGGCAATCTTTCATACCATGGCCCGGATCAAGACAATAAAACACACCTTTACTTGATTATCATGCAATACTCTGAAGTGCTGCTGGCCATTTACAGTCTTACTCATCGGACTATAGGGCAAGGATTTATATGTTGTGGACACCTACATTTTACATAACGCGTTCCATTTGCAACACGAGGTCCAGGGTAGTATCTACGTTGAACTGCTAACAGGAATTCCACTCCGCATTCTCTTGATTTGATACCTATCTCTTCGTCGGAAATGTATGCAGGTAAATAAAGTATTGATCCAATAACAGTATCAGAATTTAAGAACGTAGAGTCATTGTGATCATGGCCACTCAAGATACTATATGATGATTCCTTATTTGGTAAAGTAACCTCGTACAAATTTGCATCTTTTGGCACGACTGCATCAACAGACACATATCCAGTCGATTCTCCCACACTTCTGATAAAATCAACTGCTTTGATCTTCTTTATAATTTTCATACCAATCACAACTGCGCATTCCTTTCCAAACTACGAGAGGTTCCTGCACTACTATCAATGCGCCCCAACATGCTTTGCTAGTTGCTAGCTGAACCACTGGTGTCATTGGAATTTGAAACAGCAGCACATCTGGCACTTTAATTCATAGTCCCAAATAATCTTTCTTTTATTGCGGATAAACTCTTCCGCACACACACAAATTATAATTCACTTAAATGTATGCAGTCAGAACAAAAAATCATAAAAACAACAGTAACAAACTTCAACAGCAAAATAGTCCAGTCAAGAAACAAGCCTTCCAAATTCACGGAACCAACATCAAACCTGTTTTCCTTCCGTTGTCACAACCGGAAGTACAACCAATGACTTAGAGTAGCATGAAACCGTCTCCCTCTGGATGAGAGTCGAATGAGGAAAGCATTCTGGTTTTGAATGGTATCAAATATACGTTATTGGGCGTAAGTGCCATTAAAACCTTATAAATGTATATACGCACCAATGAAGTTACTTAAAGGGCACATGCCATATTATGTTTTGCTGTCCAAGTTTCGTCGATCTCCTCCGTTCCACATTATCCCCTTGCGCATTTATTTAACTGAAATGGTATATACTCCTCCGCTGTCTGAAAGGATGCAGCTGAAAGAAACCCGTCCGATCAGACACCTTATTATTTCATTTGTAAGATTGTCATATAAACATAACAGCTTCCGTTCAAAGCAACACATATGGAATGTAAATTTCTCCAATATAAACACCTCAAAGAACTTTTAAATCCGAATATATGCCTGATGATATTGCCGAAATAGCCTAATTGAATAAAATAACAGCTCAGGTAATGTAGTGTCTATTACTTAATTAATTCAGCTTACTGGCACTCCAAGACGTGCTTGTTCAATAATAATAATAATAATAATAATAATAATGAGGACATTGCATAGTGATTAATAATAATGATAATAATAATAATGAGGACATTGTATATCGCCTAATCATTAGAAGCTCTAAGTGCTTTGCAACATTAGACAAACATATATAATGATATGATTACACAAACAAACACATGATATTATAAAACAGAAAACATGGTGAAAATATTTACGGTAAGGGAACATTATCAGGTCTTTAAGTCTGTTCATGCAGTCGAAATAGGTGAGTTTTAAGAGCGCTCTTGAATGAGATCACTGTGTATTCTTGTCTAAGTTCAGTGGGCAATTCGTTCCATGTTGCTGGGCCCTGGTATGCAAAAGAACGTTGTCCATATGACTTCATTTTCATAGTGGGAATACTGAGAATACGATTGTCAGAAGAGGATGGTAAGTATCTTGCTGGTGTGTACATATGGGTGAGGTCAGATAGGTATGTTGGACTGGAGCCAGTCAGTGAAACGCAGCATAGAGAACAAATTTTGTGTTTGATTCTGGATCGAATGGATAGCCAGTGTAGGGTACAGAGCAGAGGGAGATGTACTCTGATCGTGGTACTCTAAGGATGATCCTAGCAGCTGTGTTTTGAACATTTTGATGTTTTTGAAGTAGATATTGAGACGAACCAGACAGAACTGAGTTACAATAGTCCAGTCATGAAAGAACTAAGGAACAGACGAGTATTTTAGTGGCATCAACTGAAAGATAACTGCGAATGGAGCTGATGCGTCTCAGCTCGAGATATGCAGCCTTGCTTATGTTCATGACATTTTGGTGAAGTGAGAGAGTACTGTCGAGAGTAACACCTAAGCTGCGTACTTACTGTGTGAATTTGATGTTGCTGTTGCTGATATTTAATGTTTGAGGTAAAGGATGTGAATGAGAAAGTCTTTGTGTTGTAATCAGAATGACTTCCGTTTTATCATCATTCATCTGCAGCTTGTTACATGTCATCCATGACTTCACAGCGGAAATACACCTCTCTACACCTTGGATGGTAGCATCGGCTTCAGTTGGGTGGCTACATTTGTATATTTGTGTGTCATCAGCTTACAGTTGGTGAGACACTGGATGATGATCTATGACACTTGAGAGCGGCAGAGTGTATAAAAAGAAGAGAACACGTCCAAGAACAGACCCATGTGGAACACCGCAACATAGGGCTGGAGTGTATTCCATTTGCAGACACAATTTGTGTCCTGTTGACCAAGTAGGACTTGAAGCACAGTAAGGCTGCATCATGAATGCCAAATACATGCTGGAGACGGTGAAGTAATATATCATGGTCTATTGTGTCAAATGCTGCAGACAAATCAAGGAGAGTGAGTACTGTAATCTTTCCGCTACCCAAAGCAGAGAGAAAGTCATTAACTACTTTCAGAATAGTAGTTTCAGTACTGTGGCAGGGGCGATATACAGAATGTACATTGCTAAAAAGACTGTTTGAATTCAGATGAGATACAAGTTGGGATAGAACAACTTTTTCTATGCTTTTCGACATAAATGGGAGATTAGTAACTGGGCGATACACACTTAAACACACTTTCAGCTATATATTTAATATCAAGAGTTAATGTAGAACGAAGCTGATGGGCCATAGCCACTGGGCTAGCGAAGATGATACCATACAATTTCTGAGACCTCACAAAAGGCTCCAGTGGGATTCCAACCGTCGTCCTCCAGTTTACTAGACTGGCGCTCTAACCTACTGAGCTATGAAGGCTTATGTCATCAGCTACATATTTTGATTTTTTTACAAGTATCCGATTGAATCTCAAACTGCGAATCAATACTTTTTAAGCTGTGCCCATTTTCAATTCTCAAATATAAGGAGTAATACGAACTACTCCCAGTCCAACAGATTTTAAAATATGTAAACTAAGGAGATATTAAAATATGCAATCTAAACAGATATTAAAATGTGCAATCTAAGCAGATATTAATATACGCAATCTAAGTAGATATTAAAATATGCAATCTAATCAGATATTAAAATATGTAATCTAAGCAGTACTTTGAAGTATATCTAAGCTAATTTAGTGTCATCCCTATTTTGCATTATAAACTTCCAGAAGTGGCCAAATCAGTATAGAAATTTAGTATTTATCTACGTCATAGAAAACAGCTATCCCAATATAAAATACATTTACCAGATGACCATGCTTTTAATGCTGCAAACTACAAGAAATAATATTAATAATTATAAAATCAAACTAAGTAATGAATGGACATATATTAATAGATAGATGAACACATGAATGATAATAGGCCTAAAGAAAACATACAATGGTAAATCAGGGTCATGAACAGGCTACACCAGCTGACATGTTCAGTACTTAACAGACCTCATTATAACTGTAGATTGGTGCTCACGAAGACTGCACAATACTGTCGACTGTCAATTTACCTCATTGATAACAAGTGAAAAGGAATGATATATCTTAGGAATAAAGGGGAAAGCAATCCAAAGAATATTTATTTTTTAAATGAAAATATATAAATTAATGTGCAGTAACTGTGCTATATAGCTCGGTTAGAGAGAACGCTAGTCATTTTGTTGATGATTTTATTACAAGTTTTAAAAATGTAATAAACTGAAGATAGATGGTTTAACTTGATGGGCATCTAATCAGATAATATTTTAATGAATATGTTCTTATGAAGAGCAAAGCTACCTCTCCTCGATATGCCGTGTCCAGATATTAGTTTGGTAAAGTCTATTATGATGTCCCCATTCAGACAATAAAAACTGAGAGAATACAAATAGTGTTTCAGTCGATACATACATTGTCACGGTTGTACAGTTCTTACATACCTTTTCCTCTGTGCACTTTCAGTTTCAAAAAACCTATGCTCAAAGTCGACATTATATCATTCGAACTCTAATATTTTACAATTATCATTCAATCATTACAAAGCTTTTTCTAAATATGCCTAAATTTTAATCTTTCTCTACAATTTGTACAGACTTGCAGGTACTGAATCCATAAAGAAATGCATTTAATATCCGTCTGTTTTCCTTCTCTATATTTCACGCAATGGAAGCATCGAAATAATTTTCTTATATGAGCGATAGGAAACTCAACGATAATGCTATCACGATATATTAACATTCAACATTGACTGTGTCCCTGGATAGGCTTTCTGATTTGCGATCTCTTAAATTCAGAATGGAAATGCCTTTGAATGAGTGTTAATCGTTTTTTCCACTTTATTTTCAAATTAGTTTACTTAAATGTTTACATATCTTCTAATTTTGCTCTCGATATATTAGCAATCAATTTAGTACTTATCCTTCAGATAGCCTTATATAATAAGGATATTTAATGATATACTAATTAAAATCAATGCAAAAACAGAATTTATACAATATTTATAAAGTCAGGTGAATAATTATTAAATTACCGTGTCTTCGTTACGCATGACAAGGTTCTAATTCCTTTCTGTTAAAACATTAATAATTGTTAGCACATGCTAAATGTACTCTGGTCACACATCTGCAATTTTGTTTCTCCTTGATAACGTGTATGAATGACTAAATATAATCAAAATCATGATATTACGAAGACTAATTTCAGTCATTGCTTTTCGGATTTTTCCTTCGTAATTTCACTGTGCTGTGACCTTTGCCTGCTTGATCAGTGTCATTTCTGTCTTGTAAGTTTTCTTTATTATTATCTCACATATGTCTTCCTTTTCTACATGTACTATTGGCTCATGAATATGCTAAAATGCATTCAAAAATTTTGTTAATAAATACCAAGAAAATGGTATTTCTTTTCCTGTAATGTGTGTAGCTAAAGAAATCCATCACGTCCATCCACTTTTGTACACGCGTTGTTGCCTCTTAGTATCTGTATTGTCTTCTTTAGGAATGATTCTTACATTGTTATTTGGTGTTATGTGTGGTCCATGTAGCAATCATTCGGTTTCCATATCAAGCATGTGAGCAAAGAGTAATAACAAATATATATTTATTCACATTATCAATGAAAAGTTTTTCAAAAAGGAGAAAATATCCTATTAAATGTAAAAAACGCATTTTTTAAACCTGTTGAATCACATTATATAGCATTTGCGTTTCAGTTTATCTCAAAAAGCTTTGTTAACCCCACTCGATTGTTCAAGAGAAATGCGATAACTTATGGAAAATGGAAGGTACAGACTTTGGAAATTAATCTTTATTCTACGATTTTCCAATAAGATTCGAAGGTCCTCTCGATTTTTGCCGATATACTCTCATTCGTATTATGGATGTACGTCCTAACTTTTCCGAAATTTAGTACAGCATTACAAATAAATTAATATACAAGTCTTTTATTAATGCATTTCCGAACAAAGAGTTAGTGCACGTGCTTGCAAAAGAATTCAAGTTTGGCAGATGCTTGGCATGCTATATATGAACTATGAGGAATAGTACGAATTGACATCTGAAAGAAAAATGTAAGTGATAAAATGTTATACATGGGACTTCAATTCGACATATCAAAACTGAATGACTGCTCGTATTTTGCCAGACTTATAAGTTCAAATACAGATATTATAATAAGAATGAAACAAAAGGATAAAGATCATTTCGTCAGGAATTTTCCGTCTTTGATATCATCATCATTTCCTCCAGGAAATATGATCCCTCTGCTCTACCCCCCGCCCCACCCCACCCCCTAAAAAACATTTCAACAATTTTACATCACTTTTACATTTACAAACACAAACAAAAACCGTAAAACCAAAATTTCCTTTAAACTTCGTATTGCATTTTAGCTGCTTCAGTCCATATTATCTTGATATAAGTGTCCTCAAATATCCGGTGGTCATGAGACTATCACCCGGAAATGACACAAGACTGATACTCAAAACTTGACAATAGAAATCAGGGCTGACAATACGCAAATCCGAAGTCTTTGCACCTTAAAGAAGACTAGGATTTTAAGGTAAATTGGTGATAGTAAATACGTCTTGATAAGTCAATTAAGAGAAATTGGATAAGGGTGCTTATTAGTTAATTGTGTCGGATATTATTCGTTTCCGTGAATGGTCGATAGAACTTTTCTCAATTAAATACCCATGCTTTAATAGGCAGACCTGTCGTCTCTTTCATGATACTTTGCCGATGGAAAACAATATTTGAAAGGAACGTATGTTCTTCAGTTATTTTTGTAGCTTCCCGCATTGTTTGGACTGTTACATGCACACAGACGCATGTTTACTTAAGATGTACTCCTCCTTCTATAGTCACATAAGCGCTTTCTCAAGACAAATTAAATCCTAGACCTAACAATCAAAGCCTGTATAAAATGCAAATCACATGATCCCAGCAGGATTGGAACCTTCGGCCTCTTAATTATAGCATAGTTTAAGGTTCGAAAATTTGATCTTCAGACTGAAGTATTCAAATATTCAAAAAGGGAGATTGAAGCGATTCAAGCACCTTATAAACAACGTATCGGTCCCAATGGGACTCGAACATTTGTTCATGGTATTCAAACATCCTGCACGGCAGAATACTGGAATTATCTGAAAAGGATAAAGGAAACTGAACATTCAAAAGAAAGATTCCTGTGGGATTTGAACTGTCAACCTCCATTTAATAGTGTATATATATATATATATATATATATATATATATATATATATATATATATATATATATATATATATATATATATATATATATATACATACATACATACATATATCCATTTTTGTACCTTCTGCTATATGTATTTTATTTTAATTTTCTTAATTTCTAGTCACGGTTATAAAACTGTAATAGAATATCTTAAATTATGAATTGTGTGCGTAATTTGGCTATGTTAAAAACGCACATTACGTTGGATCTATAAATAGATGTTTACGTACATGCTGACAATTGGTAATAATTATCTGAATAACAAGACTTGTAAAGGCACCTATGGCATACTTTCTCAGCTACTGAAGTGATATCAATGTTTCCAGAATAATTCTGTGGATTCCCATTGGTTGCGTGAGGTCATGAGAATATACTTTGTTTGTCGTAAATCAATAGTGTATGTTGTCACATGGGGTCTATTCCGAACTATAGTCGCAACATACGGTGTATTTAAAGAGAAAATTACGCATTCAGTTTCATTACTATTTTGGGAGTCATTCACACTTTTTGTGTTCCTGGTGTAAGTCTGCAGACGTGTTTTATGTCGAACTTAGATATTTTTCGAGAGGAAAAATATTTGTTTGGACGGTTGAGAGATTCTAGAACGTGCTCATTATTTGGACTCTAATATTATTCTGGAACAGTTATAAATTATTAAAAGGATTCTGGACAACGCCATCTTGACGACGTCACGGTTCTTGGAGGACCAGTACATTTCCGGTTTTTAAAATTATAAGGGACTTTTCATTCGTTTAGGACTTTCATAGACTTTTATAAGGACTAATTTGGATTCACTTCAGTATGCTGTAAGTTCCTCTCGTATTTTTCATTTATTGCTTTAACAATTAAATTGTTTGTTAAGTTTTACAAAATGAGTCGGTTTTGATTCTTTTCTGTTACTTAAGTCTGTGACCATAGAGTCATAACAATAGACCTTGGTTATGTCCATCTGAGCTATGTACATAGTTATTAAACAATAATAATAAACATTTTCATTCAGAACTCTACATATCTTGGATTTTGTTATCCCTGATATGTTGTCAATTTTCCTTCATAGCCTCCTTTGCTCATAGTAGCCAAAAATAAATATGTATTAAAACTGAGGTTATAATTAAGAATCAAGTATAATTAAAAAATTACTGGACTTTTGTAACGACTGAAAGAGGGTGAAGAATTAACTAGTGAATTGTCAGTAACTTGTCTACGCACCACGTACGGAGAACTATTGCAGATATGGGGCAGATCTGGGCTTATTTATACGGGGATTATCACGCTCCTTGCGGGTCATTCTCTTTCAAAATATAACACTGCCAGTAGGCTGCTTCGAACCCATGGCAATCTAAACCTTAGTACATTAATGCACGAGGACTATTATTGGATTTCCCCTTATATCTATGATCACAGATTGAAATCCAATCAAACATGAGGTATAAACAAGCGGACAATGTAAGACGGTCCATATGAGCTTCACATTGACGTTACTGATCCAGTGTAATGTCTTCAGCGTACTACCTTGTGACGTCGTCCGCCCTGAGCTCCGCTTCTGCAAGTAAATAATTCACATTTTAGACCAACACATCAGATAACATCTTTACATTCTGCACTAAAACCGTTGCTGTGAAAAGACTGCAGTAAATGCAGTACGAACTGAGAATGATGTAATTATCAAATCGTACGGCTTTCTAGAACTACTATTTTATCACCAAATTTACATTTTTGTAGGAGTGGGATTTCCCTTCCAAAACAAAAGGACCATATTGTTGGGAGTATGAGGTTTTCTATAACGGTATCATAAGTTTATCACATTCCGTGGTGTTGCGAGCTAATTTACGTTTTGTATATTATCACATCACCTATCAGTGATACTTTCTATTTATTCCCTCAAAGTCCCAGCAGCCTACTCTCCTTATCTTAGTTATCGTTAATGTTCAAGTATATTTACCATGCTGACATGTCCACATACTAAGATGTACGAAACTAATTGCTGATCCGGACCCTCAAAGTATTTGAATACAGTGTTTCGAATCAGACCACCAATTCAAAATTTTGATTTTCAAGAATAAAGTTATGGCTAAAATGAACGCTTCCATAGTTAGGTGAATAAACGTGTCTTGTCTTGTTTCTATGAACTTAAGCACTGCATTCAAATCAACCCATTATATGAGTTTGCTTGACCTGTGAATAATGGTTACTAAGTGCGGTGAAATGAGAGTAGGAAAAGTGGATGTAAACTCGAAATATCACCTATTCATGCAAAGGGCGCTATTAGAATAGTGCATTTTGATGAATGGCGCTCAATTATACTCTTAATGCGGTTCCACTCACACATACAAAAAAATTCTTCTTGCATATGCTGTAATTCTGCCTGAAAAAGAAATTGAAAACTATTCTGCAAAGTCATTTAGCGAGTAAGCAAATATCACCGTGGTCTTTCCTTTATGATCTTAGAACAACTTAACAAGCTAGAAGGAGCTAGACAAGTTTAAAGGGTTGTGTGAAACTTCAGGATATTTTAAGGTTTGTGGACCCAGTTTGGGCGCTGCATGGTATATATATATATATATATATATATATATATATATATCCATGGACCACATGATTTCTAATGAGTACATTCGACTCGGATACATATGGGGGCTCCCGCAGAAATATTTTTCGGGTTAAAAGGTACAGACTCTATTATCTTCAAGGTGAGTGTACCTATTTAGGTCACTGCACCGTGTATTGGGGTCGTTTTAATTCAAATGAGCACAGGGGAAAATTTACCTTGTAATTATTTCTAACTGCTATGAATTACCATATTAATAGATCTTTAATAAAATGACACTAGAACAATTAATTATTTTATGCTAATTTCTCAAACTAAAACACAATGTAAGATACTCAAAACTTTACAAGACTATTTCAAAATATCTCGTAAATGTATAGGAAAGTAAACAACTACATTTCTTCACGTTACTGTGGTCAGTATCGCATAATATAAATTACCTAATTTGTCTCTCTTTCTGTCTGTCCCGGCTGCCAACAAGAGGACGCGAGTTCTAAACTAGGGATGGCGTCAGTATTTTTTACAAAACATTTTGTATTTTTATGTTGAAACTTTTTTTTAAACAATTTTTTATTTATTTATTTATCTTTTTACTTTTTATATTCCAGTCCTTAGACGGGCAATTAACCAAGTTCAAACTACAGTGGTCATTGACGTTATGGGTTCCGCAGCTTTACAGTTACATGTCTAACTGGTCAATTCAGTAATTAATGTTGATGTTTTAACTACATTAGCTTTTGGAAACGAAACAAACATTGTTTGTTTAATAGGAGTTACTTAAAATTTTGTACCTATCTGTACCTATCTGTAGTTACAGTAATGTTATCAAGGTACTCATATCACATAAAATTAATTACAATATAAAGTTTCTGTTCTGACTTTTTAAGATCATATGACTGAAATGCACGATTTAGTGACCATACTCGCTACGTAAACATAAAACAGAGACTTCAGATGGATATAAACGGTAGATCTTAAAATGGGAGTCCATGAGGAAAGGACTTTGGTTTTGATTGGTAGCTGTATTTGTGCTCATGCGCCATTAAATATTAATTCTTACATAAAATAAGAACCAGAGAGATCGAAACAATTAAAGTCCGAAATCACCGCACTTCCAAAAATGACCCATTAAATAAAAACTCTAGCTGGTGAAAAAGAAATTGATGTAGGCTCCAGTGGGATTCGAACCCTCGACCTCCAGTTTACTAGACTGGCGCTCTAACCAACTGAGCTATGGAGCCACAAAAAACACTCATTTGAAGAGGCTCTAAGTTTGTAATAAGAAGCAATTGTATCTCTTAAAATCGGAAAATTACTGACTTTCAAGCTGTGTTCTTTTCAAATTTCCTAAATCGATGTAATATAGATTATTCCCACCCCCAGCAGAGAGCAAAATATGTAATCTGAGCAATAATTTCAAATACTTCTCAATGTACATATTTATATCAATAACTGTATTGATTTATCAATCATAAATAAATATATTCACAGAAATTGAAAACTAATGCCTTTTAAAGTAGTCTGTAACAAGACATCCATAAGAATGGAGCGCATCAATGTACTTGCATTAAGGTGACACGATACAACATGTCGTGAATCCAACGTAATGTCCCCCCCCCCCCCGTATAACGATATAGCAACCAATTAATGGATAAAGATATTACAAAGTTAGCTCAAACCACAAGGTCTAATATAATCTATAAATGAAGTCAACATGTACAAATTAGAACGTCTAGCACAGGTTGCTCTCACTGTTCAAGGGACTCTGTAAAATAAAAACAAGAAAAAAAAATTATTTGAGAAATTAAAGTAAATTTTTTATTGCTACAACACTTTTGTTGGAGGAAAATTATTATCTCTTTATTCAACAAGAAATTTTCATTTCTACATTCTAGCTGCATCAAGCATGTGGAGATCAGAATGAAAACTAACATGTCTTAGCTAACTGACCTAACTAACATCACGTCGATAAAAGTTACCTTACTCTGATTACATAAACAATATTTTCCCTAGTAAGTAAATCCTTCATGGATATCTGATCAGAAAGTATTTGAATGATTCTGCCAGTGGACACTGCTGCTATGAAGACCTTAATTCCAGTTTAACTCGAGTCCAATTTCGATTTAGTGTGTGCAGCTCTTGTATACATGTGCCAAGTAAAATTGCTACTAAGTAATCCAAAATAATGAAGTCGCTCTGGAAAACATCGCAACTAATCAGCTAAGAATGATTTAGCCGTTCTGAAAATTACAATACTAAACAATTTTCTCTGTCAACCATAACATCATCTTATGGTGCCATGGAAACTGAGTACATGGGCAATCATGACTATGGAGGTGGTGCATGTTGGTTGAGTTCCATCTTTGCTATCTATGTCTTAGACAGAAGAAAAAAAACTCCCAGAGTAGGTCTTACATAGTTTTCGCTCTTTGCAATTTCATTTTCAAAGGGATCTGCTTAAAGTCGAATGCATAACATTTTTACTCTTATATTTTAAAATTTCAAAAGTCCTTGTACAGGTTGGTTTTATCTGATGAAGTATCAGAACTGCGTTGACAGTCCTAAATTTCGCAAATTGTAAAGTAATAGAAGAAAGATATTATGTGAAAAAATGTTTAATTCTTTCCAAAATATGAAGCCAGTTTTCACTGTCAACTGTTCATTCGAAATGAAGCGTGAGATGATTCCAGTTAAGGACTTATCAGATCAGTCTGTGTCATGGGAAAGGACATCTTTGGTCTACATTCAAGACCACTACACCTCTTCGATATAATTCGATATGGGGTTTTAACAATAACAATATACATGTAAACACAACTGTCAACAAAATGTCGGAGCATTGTCTACTTTTGAGATGCCTCCAGATGTTCTGAGTCACGGTCACTGAGTACCTAAGTCATAGACGGGACATCTTTAAAACAATCTGGGAGTATCCGGGTGGTAACGATCTGATCATTAACTTCAAAATATATGAAAATTCTGGTTCATCACATTTAATTTTTGTTTTCGTCACTAGAGACCATTGATAATAATTTTAATTTGTATTCCCTTCTACATCATGGTAACAATGAATTTACTGTTCCAAAGAAATCAGAATGAAAGAAGTTAAAATATTTAGTTTGCTCTCTCTCTCTCTCTCTCTCTCTCTCTCTCTCTCTCTCTCTCTCACACACACACACACACACACACACATGCACACACACACACACACATATCCGGTGGCCTAGTGGTTAGAGCGTCCACCACGGATGCGGGAGGTCGTGGGTTCGATCCCCGGCCGAGTCATGCCAAAGACTTATAAAAATGGTACTAACAGCTGCGTCGCTTGGCGCTCAGCATTAAGAGGTTAGTGTTAGGACTGGTCGGCCTGATGTCAGGGTAATGTGACTGGGTGGGACATCATGCTACATGTCTGCGGCATGATGACCCAGTGCTAGACATTACTATAAACTGCCACACTGCAGACATTGTAGCGATATGACTGAAAAATTGTTAAAGCAACGTTAAAAATCCAAATCACACACTCTCTCTCTCTCTCTCTCTCTCTCTCTCTCTCTCTCTCACACACACACACACACACACACACACACATCTCTAAATAGCAAGTAAGAAAGGCCATTTGCATAGTTGGTAATATCAATAGACTTCATAACATGTACATTCTGCACTTCACTGTGTAAAGCATTCCTCGTGTCTCGAATCAGATTTAACAAAATAATATTGTTCTCTTCGTGCCTGAAATTCACGTATAATCTTATTTTGGTTTTTTTTGCCTATCTGGAGCTTGCAGATTAGATCTTTAATTTTATTGATTGGTACTTTATTTACAAATGCATGTGTTCGATTCGCAAACAAGGCAATAGTTGTCGATAGTTTGCATGGTCCATCGAACAGCTGTGCGCCATGATGATCTATGAGCGCACCGTTTTGTTGGAATAGTGCCTCCCTCGTTGCAAAATACACCTCAAATACAATTTTGTGTATCATTTTATTTGTATCGATCGACATAAATTTTCCTGTAGAGCCACAGTTGCACGTATTTATTAGATTCCATATTTCGCACCCGATGCACAAGTGGCAAAGATATATGATGAGGAAATAATGGAAAGATAGACCAACACAGGTTGCACAAATGCTATTGGCCGTGTTTACTGATCAATGTAATCTACAGTTTGGGAACAATGTAATGTACAGTTTGGGCTCACAATTTGGTTTTTAATGGTACAGTTGCGGCTTTGGTGATCAACTGACTTATGGGCCAGTCTAACAGGGGGACGAGAATTCTGTTTTCTCTTTGAATCTTTCTTTTGATTATCGAGGGTTCGTTGGTTTTATCAAGTCTTGTGGCTAATATTTCGGTAAATTCGTTAGGCAAAAATATTTAACTCGTACTAAAGATGACGAAATTAAAAAATACAAGTAAGGTCAACAGACATCTTTGCATTTACATTAAGCAATAAATGAAAAGGTCATTCTGAAAGTTAGATAATTCTCGCCATGACTACAATAAACTTCTCTGCCGCAAAAGATTTTTTCGAGAGTTCAAATTTTATACTGAAGATCTTTCTTTAGTAATTGTCAAGGTTTCCGTGATCATTGGTAATTTTGAAATTTGAAAATAGAATTCAGTATCAGGTTATTTTCAGATCATGGAGGAAATGCCGAGTTGAAGAGACGCCTGCATACACGTGGTGCCAATTCATTAGAAAGCAAATTAGCGAAGGACACTCATGGTCTTATTTCATACTTGGAGGGCGAAGGTCTATATGCTGTTAGTGACATAATTACTTTATTAAAACGTGTGATGAGTCAAACTCATTATTCGCGTCAGTTAAGTCAGACTCATGGTCAAAGTGAGACAACAAATTCTCCTACACAGTCTATTGTGACTGGGAATAACAACGATCCATAGCTGCTCTACACCATGTCAGTGTGCACCAATGATCGAAGAACTGAACAAGACAATGAGCTGTCTAAGAGCTGAACTCCCCACCCTCAAAGAAAGTCAATATCACATAGAATCGATCTTAGATGATAGGTATAAAAAACTGAACCAGGCAATTAACAAAATGCCCTTGTGTATAGAAAACGTGGACACTAAGATTAGTACCTGTCAAGTTCAAATTAATAGCTTGCAACCTCCTGTTCTTGTCAACAGATTTAACGGCTCAAACATTCCACTGGTATTATGTTGAGTACCTTTAATCTTAGCCACTTATTATCAAAAGAAGAAATAGATACATGTAGCATATCTGAACATTGGCTGTTTCAATAAAAACTCCAGTTCTTCAACTGTATTGATGTCAACTAAAGGTCTACTGCCACTGTTGAACTGGACACGGTATGGCCGTTGCGAAGATCCGTGGAAAAAGGGAGTGTAGCTATTATTTGGCATATCAAGTACGATAATGACATCGCTCTTTTAGAAATTGACGGTGACCGCATTATCGGTATTAGATTAAGGCTATATTATAATACGTTTGTTGTTTTTTTCATTCAATTTTCTTTACCATGTCATGGGCACTCTATTGAATTATACTCTGAGTACATTGAAAAACATGCATGGACTTTACGCTGTGTATGTAGAATATGGTACCGTAATTCTTATGTGTGACTTTAACTCTAATCGCAGTATTCCTTTAAATGATACAATAAATATTTTGCTGCGTTCCCTTCACAGTGCTAACACTCTGATTTCTATGAGCAATGTTGACCTTTGTCGAGGTCCCCGTTATTCATGTGTTTGTTATTCTGGTGTGAGTATGTTTTTAATTGATCATATCGTAATTAATAAGTCTAATGTGGATATGGTCAAAGAAACATTGTTCATGATGCATTAAGTTTTCCGAATCAATAGGAGTCCAACTTTATTGCACAAGTGGATTGAACTTCAATCGTTTAAAGTTAATTGGCGAAAGGTTGACTCTCGTATACGACAAGGCATGAAATTGTATGCTAGAACCTATCAAGTCCTGTATCCCGAATAACATGGAGCAAATAGATGTACTGCATAGCAAAAGTGTAAATGCTATATCTACTGTCAGCAAAATAAACAAAACCCGTCCTGTTTTAAAATTCAAATCTTTTTAAAGCCTTTCTGCAATCATGTGCGAAAGGAACTGCACAAAACCATGATCAAAAGAAGGTAAGAGTGGATTCAGCAAAGAAAATCTAATCGTCAAAGCGATACATTTTTCATTGCTTATAAAGTTAACAAGTCAGCCTTTCGTACACACCACAGAAAATGTGTTTCAGACTATCAAAAGCAAGACTATGAAAACATTCATCAGTATGACGAGGGTGATAAAAATCTATTTTGGAAAACTTTCAATTCATGCCGACAGAGAAGTATACAACCAACTGAAATGATATTTAATGATAGCATCTATTGTGATCCTGCAGATATAATTGTTCAGTAGGCATCACATTTTGAGAATTTGTGAGCCACAACCAATTTAGAAAACAGACATAAGATGTTTCTTGAACAAGTTAGTGAATGTATTAATTTATGTAAAGAAAACACTGTAAGTTGGGAGTTTGATCCTATCATGCTTGAAGAACTTATGTGCTTTCAGACTTTCAGTGTTCAAAGCCCTATGAACACCTTAGGTATGGTGGCACTGTGATCAGGTTAGTCTTGATTACTCTCTATAACTCTACGCTGGAATTTGGACACATTCAGGACAAATTAGAAAAAGGTTTGATAATTACCATTTTCAAGGGATGATGTAAGAATAAAAGAGATCCGAACAATTATAGGGAAATAACGTTTCTCCTACTTAATGGTAAAGTTTTAGAAAACATTTTATTAAGTCTGTTAGAGACTGAATTTAAACCTCTTAAGTGTTCTCAATGAACTCACTACAAGGGGGCTTTCAGAAGGGTCTAGGTTGTAATATGACTTCATTTTTGGTTCACGAACTAGTTACCTATGCCAAAGAAAACAAAAGCAAATTGTAAGCAGCTTTCCTTGATACTTAGAAAGCTTATGACAATGTGTGGCATAACGGATTATAATATAACTTGTTGCAGATCACTGTCAATCACAGACTATGGATTGAAGAGTGGAAATCAATATGCAAATATGTACAACAGAGTTTTCAATCCACGAAGAATTTCTAACCAATTTCCGGTGTTTAAAGGTACACTACAAGGTGGAATATTATTCCCTCGCTTTACATTGTCTTTATCAACGAACTGCTAGATATTTTAACAACTTGCATCTTTGGTTTTGTATTCTTCGACAATCCGTGTCCTTGCCCGACTGTAGAAGATGATATACTTCTCTTGAGTCTTTCAAAACTTGGCATGGATTGCTTACTGGAGATACGTTTTAAGTACTGTATAAAGTAGGGATTCAGATACAATTCCAATAAAAGTAATATTATTGCTTTTATTGAAAGCGCATCTGACTACAAAAGAAGACACAGGTGTTGGTTCTTGGGATTTGATGCTGTACCAGAAACAGAATCGTGGAGGCATTTAGGCATCAATACATCTAAGTACAGCAAAACTTATATTAGGATAATAGAGGCCAAAGATACGCTAGTAAGTTCCCTGTTCCGCCTGACTGGTATTGGAGATGAGTTTGGCTTTGATGCACTCACAGCGAACATCTTGTATGAAGCTATCGCATTACCCCGCGCTTTGTATCGTTATGAAACCTGGTGCAACCTTAGCGCTCAGCAGATACTTCCATTAGATAGAGGTCATCGTGTTTCCATCAAGCACATGCAAGGGCGTTCTAACGTAGCTTTAACAATTTTTCAGTGATATCGCTACGATGTCTGCAGTGTGGCAGTTTATAGTGATGTCTAGCACTGGGGCATCATGCCACAGACATGTAGCATGATGTCCCACCCAGTCACATTATCCTGACACCAGGCCGACCAGTCCTAACACTAACCTCTTAATGCTGAGCGCCAAGCGAGGCAGCTGTTAGTACCATTTTTGTAAGTCTTTGGTATGACTCGACCGGGGATCGAAACCACGACCTCCCGCATTCGAGGCGGACGCTTTAACTACTAGGCCACCGGAGCGGTTATTTACTAGATGTTTTACCCACTGGAGTCTACATAGATATGAATAAGTTGTTTTTCTGGAGCAACTCTGCAGATTTTCTGCAGCCAAGTTTGCGAAAGAAATATGTTCACTCCGCCTCTTAAGCTATCAAAACCCAAGTGTCAGTGTCAAAACTAAACAAACTGGTTTTATTCCTGACATTTATAGAGTACTTGAAAAAAGTTTACTTACATAGGTTTATTGCATCGTTTAAAAATCAAGGTCCATTCCCAGTAAAAAAAAAAACTGACTAGAAACGCATTGTTAAGTACAAAGTAAGTACTTCATATGAAACTGCTCTGAAGCGTTGACTAACTCAAGAAGCATTGCCCAATAGATTTTAAAGGCTATTGCCTCATGGCAGTTTGATCCCGTCGATATTATGGGAAGTTCCTAGGATGTTTCCAGCTTCTCTTGAATCATGTCGAATTGTTGCTAATGTCGTGTCCAGGTTGTTTTCATCTGCGGGTGTTGCTTTATGTACCTGCTGTCACACCTTGCTTACTTCTATTGTTGATCATTTCATAGGAACATGTAGCTTTCTTACACCAGACCGGAATATATTTTGGTACAACATTATTGATCGATGCGGAGAACACGTTTATATTTGCATAAATTCATTGTCTGCTATTGAATTTGTCAATACTCTTCAGGGAATGATGTACCGAGACTTACTAGCTCTTATTAGCGTTGATCCTATTATGAATTTTCATATCCTGTGTATTACAACTGTTGCTTCCATGTGGAAACAGTACACAAGTAACATTTGACAGGTCACCATCATGAAATCTAATGTTACCATTACTCATTTAAAATGTATGCTTAATGACACAATATAAGCTCCTGTACACCTATCTTCTAGCTCATATTTCATCATCGGGGCGTAGAATAAGACATCACCTGTCCATCTTTGCATATACACCAGAAATGTTCTCGCTTAATTCTGTGCTGGATGCCCATCTTCCATATAATCTTGTTAATAATTATATTAATACTTCATGGTTTCTTTTCTAAAGCAGCCGTTAAGATTTCGATTGTTCATCCTTGTATTTGTGTAACTGATTGTACTTTTCACAATGCGCAGGAAATAAAGATATCAATCACACAAACACAGAGAGACAGAGAGAGAATAAACAAGAAGGGTATTTTGTATACGTGGTAATATTGAAAGACTGCATAATATACACTTAGTGCACTTGACTGTACAAAGCATTCCTCGTGTCTCGAAGAAGATTTAATAAAATAATGTTTTTCTGTTTGTGCCAGAAATTCACGTACAATCTGAAATTTGACTTCGGTTCCGCTTGCAGATTAGATTTTTAATTTTCTTCATTTGTACTGCGTGTACAAATGTATGTGTTCGATTCGCAAACTACCATGGGTGCTACGTTCTTTCCGTCAGTTTCTGTTGGTTCGTCACTCGACACAATTCTTAGTACCAACTATTAGTGTATCCAACAGTTTATTTCGAAATATTAACAGCTGATCTATGTAGATAATTGAAATGAATCCATGTCTGCCGTTTGATCCTCGCCGTTCTGCTTAACAGTTCAGGTGCCAAAAGGCAGATCACTTCCAGAGGTCCAAACGTCAAATGTCTCGTTTTCATTGTCATTAACAATGATAGTGTTGAAGGAAGACTTTTCTTACTCTCCGAGTGCTTTCGCTTCTCGCAGAAATTTCACTGGTGGCGTTTAGAGCAAAATCATGATTAAATCGCTTTGAAGAAAAATAACATTATGCAGAAAAAAAATTCTATCAAGAAACAAACAGCTGCATGAATGAAAAAACTTCCCCTAGAGTTCAAACAGATTTAGAACCGAAACATACGATCCTACTGTAAGAACAAAGGATCCGGGTTAATCTCCTGGCACCTCAAACTGATCTCGCTCTTAAATGCATCATCCATTTACAATTGCCTCTTTATACCGTTTGTTGTTGTTGATGTTTCTTTGCTGATTTTTGTTGTGTTTCTTTTGCATAATCACAGCTTGTTGATTCTTTTGTAAATATGTTACTGACGATATTTTTCCTTATTCACGTTCATGCAAGTGTTGATTAAACAGAACAGGTATGGTCGCTGCGAGATTGAATATGGTATGTGATGAATAGACAAAGGAAAGCCGAAAGCAGACACAGTTTGCAGTTTTGCTATTGGCTGGATCTGGAAATCACCTTGAAAATTATTTTTCATTCATCATATATTTCAGGGATGTGACAACTGCGACGCAGCTCGTTAGAGCGCCAGTCTTGTAAACTGGAGGTCGTGGGTTCGACAACTCCACTGGAGCATTACTTTTTATTGAAGATCAGAGCCTTTTGTTTGTACTTACACCTTTATTCTTAAAGTAGAATAGTCGCACTTCACTTGAAGAAGTAGAAATTGCAGTTAGGTCAGTAAAGAAAGGATAGTCAGCCGGCATTGACAACATACCAGCAGAGCTCATTCAAGCAGTAGGAGAAGAGACAGACACAGTCCTAACAACAATCTGCAACTAGGTATGGGAGAAAGGAAAATGGCCCACATATGGACTCAATCCTTGGTCATCGTGCTCCCCAAGAAAGGAAACCTACAGTTGTGCCAAAACTACAGAACCATCAAGTTTGATCAGTCACCCGAGCAAAGTCATGCTACAGATAATTCTCAACAGACTAAAGCCTCAAGCAGAGAAAATTATTGCTGAAGAGCAGGCAGGCTTCCGAGCAGGAAGGAGCACCACAGAACAAATCTTCAATCTCAGACTCCTTTGCGAGAAATACCTTCAGCACCAGCAGAATCTATACCACGTCTTTATAGATTTCAAAAAGGCCTTTGATAGGGTATGGCATGCAGCCTTATGGGCAACTATGAGGAAGTAAAACATCAGCTTAAACCTGGTGCAGGTTGTTGAGCACCTCTATGACAAAGCCAACAGTGCTGTCCTCAGCAATGGCAGCAGAGGAGATTGGTTTCGAACGACAGTTGGAGTCAGCCAGGGATGTATACTGTCACCTACACTCTTCAACATTATCCTGGAAAGGATCATGGAGAATGCCTTGCATGACCACAAGGGCACTGTTAGCATCGGAGGAAGAACAATCACAAACCTTTGCTTCGCAGATGATATTGATGGTTTAGCAGGAGATGAGAAAGAACTGACTTACTTGATTGAACGCCTCGACACAACCTCCACAGCATACGGTATGGAGATTAGCGCCGAAAAAACGAAACTGATGACAAACAACACCAGTGGCATCAGTGCAGAAATTAAGGTCAGTGCACAGAAGCTAGAAAGAGTCACACGCTTTAAGTACTTGGGATCGATTATCACAGACGAGGGCTCCAAAGCAGAACTACTTTGCAGGATTGCCCAGACAACAGCAACAATAACAAGGTTGAGACCAATATGGAAAGATACCAACATTGCTTTTGGTTCCAAAATAAGGCTGATGCGCTCGATTGTCATATCTATCTTTCTGTATGCTTGTGAAACATGGACGCTCACATCAGATCTACAAAGAAGGATTCAAACCTTTGAAATGAGATGCTACCGCAAGATCTTGGGCATCTCATACGTTGACCATGTAACCATCGAAGAAGTCCACAACAGGATCCAATGAGCCATCGGATCCTATGAAGACCTCTTGACCACTGTAAGAAAGCGCAAACTGAAGTGGTACGGTCATGTCTCAAGATCATCTTTACTGGTAAAACCAATCTTGCAAGGCACAGTGCGAGCGTGCAGAAGAAGAGGCAGACAGAAAAAGAGGTAGGAAGACAACATTAAGGAATGGACAGGAATGGGATTTGGAGATTCCCACAGGGCAGTAGAGTACAGGGAAAGATGGAGAGAATTGGTTTTAAAGTCAACTGTGGTGTCCCAACGACCTCTTCGGTTAAGGGATTCGTGATGATGATGATGATAATGATGATGATGATGATGATGAGAATAGTCGAATCCCTCATAATATGGAGGACTAGGTTCCAATTCCCCATTATCATTTTAATTCCATTTTCAAACCAAATACACACACCGATATTAAAGAACTGATATCAAGGCAATAGTTGTCGACAGGTTGCATGGACCAGCGAACAGCTGTGCGCCATGACGATCTATGAGCGCACCATTTTGTCAGGATAGCGTCTGTCTCCCATGTTTCAAAATACACTTCAAATACTTTTTTTTCATTTTATTTGTATCAATCGACAGATGCGTTCCTATTGAGCGTTATTTGCAAGTATTGAGTACATTACGTATTTTGAACCCGTTGCACGACTGGCAAAGGTTTATGATCAGGAAATAATGGAAAGATAGACTAATACAGATTGCAATAATGCTATTGGCTGTGTTTAATAATCAATGAAATGTACGGTGTGGGGTCAAAATTTGGCTTTTAAGGTACAGTTGCGCCAATCTCGTAAACAGGAGGAGGTGAATTCTGTTTTCTCCTTGAATCTTTCTTTTGATTATCGAGGGTTCGTTGGTTTAATCAAGTCTTGGCTAATTTT
Source organism: Megalonaias nervosa (assembly GCA_016617855.1). NCBI lineage: Eukaryota > Metazoa > Mollusca > Bivalvia > Unionida > Unionidae > Megalonaias > Megalonaias nervosa. The sequence continues at coordinate 64,034 of JAECUM010008447.1, read as the reverse complement.
CGACAAATTCCTTAAGCAAAATTGTTATGCTTGGACTCAAGATGATGGTATTAAAAATACAAGTAAGGTCAATCGACGTCTTTGCAGTTGTATTAGGCAATCAATGAAAAGCTCATTCTGAAAGTTAGATATTTTTTGCCCTGATTACAGTAAACTTATTTTCCATGAATTTGTTTTTTCTAGAGTTCAGATTTTCCATTGAAGACTTTTCCTTACTAATTGGCAAGGTTTCGGTCGTCCTTGACAATATTGAAATTTGAAAATACAATCCCATATCTGGTAATTTTCAGATTAATAGGTACGATTCCAGGTAAGGCTGAGGTTGAATATTTAACTTCATTCTTAATCGTTTAGTTTGAAGGCCGGGAGCCTAAAATTGGCATGGGTACTCCAATCTTCGACCTTCAAAGGAGAAACAACAGATGAATGAGGCCACATCAACTGCAGGTGACAGTACCTTCAGAGAGATTTAACCGGTTGACATAAATTTACCAATTAACTACTTGTGTTCGCAAATGAGAGTTTCGCCAACAAGGGGCCCGTATAATTTACACTTTGTTTTAAATCGCACCTCATTAATGTTAATAGTAGCGTACTACTGTACATGATAATTGAATACCTTTCTTCCCATCGTCATTTGGAACCAAATTCTGCACCTTGCAAAACAACAGCATATACATATTTCATATTAACTATTTATTGTTAAAAACTAGAAGAATAGAATCCGAGAAGATCAGTATTTGTTAAGCTCTCTCTCTCTCTCTCTCTCTCTCTCTCTCTCTCTCTCTCTCTCTCTCTCTCTCTCTCTCTCTCTCTCTCTCCACACACATACACACACACACACACACACACACACACACACACACACAAAACCCGATGGTGGAAAATGTGGACACTTCCTGCAGCATCTGCCAGTAGTACCAATAGTAGTAGCACAAGTAGTAGCAGCACTTGCTGGGAATCTATTTTGAACTCTTGCATTTTCTTGGTTCCGTTTTGCTGTGATGTCGATAAGGGGGAGCTTTTGTGTTACTCAGTCGTTGTGTTCTCACTGAACTGTAACTATAAATCTATTCAAATATTCAACAGTTGTGAGTTGTTCAAAAGATACAATTATGTTCCCAATTTTGATAATGATAAGTTTTTCGCAAGTTCAGCGGAGGTGAGTCGAATTCAGCTCAAAATTGGATTGAATACGTTGGGTTTTTTTATTGATAATTCTAATTTGTCAATTAAACTTACACTAATAATAATAAATTTAAAACCTTCGTTTTACACAGATATACTTAATCTTAATAGGAAAGATCTATCAACTAATATAGCATCATCTTTTCAAAGGTTCTCCCCCTTTAGGAACCATTGGCATACTGTAATAATTTTCCAGGTACATTTTTTAAATTAAAGGTTCTGAGGGCCTTAAAAGAAAGAGACTGATTTTGAAAACTAGTGAAAGTCATATAGATAATCAAAGTTATATTATGTCTGAAAGAATTCAGAAGATTATGCAAGATTAATTAAACTGCAATGGCAATCGCATCACTCTAATCTTAGTCAGTCCAAAATATTGAAATTCTTTTGCACAGCTTTGCATTTGTCATAGTCATGGTTAACTTGTCAGCAATGACCAGTCTTAAATATCATCTGCAATTAACAATCACATCATACACGTTGCCATTAATCAGCAATCACGGGGAGCAAGTGTAACTTGACTTGTCTTAAAAGAAAATTTTTAACGGTCCCGTAAATTACATTTGTAACGGCATTCAACAAATGCTTAGCAATCATTTGTGTTACGACTCTATGGTCTTAAACTAAGTAACATATAGAAGCTAAACCAACAAGTTGAGAAATATCAATAAATAAATTTATCTTCTAAGTGAAAAAGTAAAAATGCAAGAGGAATTTGCAATATTGTTAAGTAAATCCCAAATACTCCTAGAGATTATATCACAAGTCCAAACGTATAGAGTGTCCCGAATGAATTCCATTCTTGCATGTGTTGTACCAATGATGAGATGATGTACCATCAATCTTCATATATCATAATCATATAATCCAGAATGTCTTTGAAAGAATTCACAATAATCACAAAAGAGTGGTTTAGTCCAAAATGTCAATGAGCACTTTGTAATTCCAATGAATTATTTTTTAATAAAGGATTCCTCTCAAATTCTATCTGAAGACAACAGTAAGTAAATTCAGAGACTGCACTTGAAGGACCAATGAATTAATTTTGTTTACCAGAATCTAATATAAAATTTTAAGACACAATAAAATAACAATGATGAGGGTAATAAGTTTGTTTCTGAAACATTCTAAGGCTAAACCTAGAACTCAAATAACTTATTTATAACTTATAAACATGTCCAATAAAAATGTCCAAAGTCAGGTAGACAATGCACTTTTCAAGAGAAAAAAAAAGGGTCTGAATTCAAATCCATGTAAACGTTCTTTTTTTCAAAAAAAATTACATTAGTCAGGTACTCTCAAACTCCGACCAGCAATTTACGGAACAAAAGTCAAGAACACAATAAAAATAAATATTCATAACGTCTGTTATCGAAAGAAGTTAGGATTATGAAGTCCTGGTACACTTGCCAATCTAAATGATTCCAACTAATATCCTTTCATGTGTAGGGTTCGCAAAAACACCCAGACTAATCCACTGATAATTTCAAATTCATCTGTCAATATGCCACCTCTTTAGCACAGACGGTCAGCTGCAACATGTACTATTTTTTTTTTTACCAATACACTCGTGTGGATAGGAGAATTTTAAAAACGAAAATGAAACAATGATACTGTAATAACCTGCATTTAGAGAGTGAGGTATGCATGCTTGTATACAGTAAACACCATATAAGCCGCCCAATTCGGTCTCGATTTTTTTAAATCAATGCATTACCAGTGAATTGCTCAAATGAGTTGACATTACTATTTTTCTAGGATCCTCTGGTTTGTTTTACTAGTTAGTTGGTCTACATGTTTTGAGTTAGCGAAAATAGGGAGTATCATGCCGGTGGCTGGCATCCTTGATAATTTGATTAATGACCATTTCTAGTTGACCGTTTAAGCCTGTACGATACATACTCAATTTGTTTATAGCCCTTGATGTTTCATTTGTATAGATCATCGCATTTAAATTTGGTTTTTCTCTTCTTTATTTCTTTGGTACATACACATGTTGACGGCCCTGTCATGCGGTCTACCTCGATAATATTGTAACAGTGCATAACACAGTTTCCGAACCATTGCTATGAGCGACAGCATAACACGGTATGTGCCGCGAAAGACAAAATCGATATTTATTTTTTTTTTATTTTTTTTTTTTTTTTTTTTCTTGGGTCAATACAATCGCAGTGTAGCAATGTGTAAAATACCGAGTTGGTAATTTCTATAAATAATCATTGTGAAAATTGACTAAATATACACATGCAATACTAGCTCATGCTTGTTTGAATATTCCAACAAAAATTGTGGGTTTTGTGGACTCTGTTGGTTGTGGGTTTTGTGGGTTTTGTTAGAACTGTGGGTCTTGTGGGCGCTGTGGGTTTTGTGGGTTTTGTTGAATTTGTGGGGTTTGTGGGCTCTGTTGATTGTGGGTTTTGTCAGGAGTATATAAGGCTTTGTGGGCTGCTTGTAGGGTTCAGTCAGCTAGCAGCAATCAAACTAGGTACATCACAGTTATTGTGAGTTTTATGTTTTTACTTTTTTTTTTATTTTTTTTTATTTAGTTTATTATAGAGTTACGTAACTTTAGACAATATTTTGGACAGTAAACTTTTGTTAAAGTTTATTTAAGCACAAATCAATATTCATTTAAGGATTTTTTTTCAGTTTAATTCCTCATCCAAATTATATGCATTCTATTCATTTCTAATTTATTTTTACAAGCAAACTAGATATTGTTATATCATTTGTTATTTGAAACTCAATTATATGGTCAAGTGAGTGTTGTCCTCACAGACCAATACTTTCATTTATTTATCTATTTCTTTTCTTTCTTTAATTAGTTTTATGAAGCTAAAGACATACAGAGAAGTTTCTCTGCATTACGAATATATTATTCCTTTTCTTAAATTATAGGTCCAACGAGTTCTCAGGGAAATAGAATATCTAAGTCATTGTGAGTGTTCTCCTCACCGCCTTGACATTTTAAATTCAATTCAACAATACTTGATTAATCTAAAAATCTATAAAAACACAATTATTTATGTTTCTATTTTATAATTTACTCGTTGTCTAAGTCATTGTGAGTGTTTTCCTCACCGACTTGACATCCAATTTACTTCCATCTATATCAACTCACTTCAAATAAGTATTAAGCTATAGTTGAAGTGTCAAGTCAAGAAAGTGTTTTTCCTTGCAGATTTTACATTTCACATATTACAATAAAGTCATATTTTCTTTCTGTAGTAAACTGTATTGCAACTAAATCCAAATATAATAACTCTTTTATAATTTTCATTGATCAAAAGAAGTGAAGTAATAATATAATGAACTAATAGTATAGTGCTAATGTGTACCCTGACATTGTGTGAAATTATCATTTAACATACTGTACCTCAAGACAATGATTGTATTCTGGCTTAGTGCACAAAACAACAAGACTGTCATGGTTATAAACTGACTTTATTCAACGTTTCTTAATAAATGGATCATCATATTATCTTATGGTTGAAAAGAAATCAAGAGTTCGAGCTCGAGTTCACTCCATTCTCCCCTCCTTAGTCAATGATAAGAAGCATACTCATCCCTGGTGCCGTACTCCAGTGTAGTATTATCAGGACCTAGCTCGGCCGTTACAATACCATTAACGGCACGTTACACGTATCCAAAATGAGGGAAATATTTGTCTTGTCCTCTCTGTGTGAACAAAATCAAGATAATTCTGTATGTAACTAAATCAAGATAATTCTGTATGTAACTAAATCAAGATAATCCTGTATGTAACTAAATATAGATAATTCTGTATGTAACTAAATCAAGATAATTCAGCAATGTCATTCCTGAGATTAACTGTAATTTGTATGATCGAATGATAGGAACGAGATGCTTGGGGCTGTGTTGGAACGGTTGGAGATTGCCCATAACTAGCACCTATTTTATATTGAGTTGCTTTCAACATCCCGCATTCTTATGAATAGGGTCTACAAAGACTCTTCCAGCGCTTATTCGCATATTGCATAACCCCCACAAAGTAAATATTCCGTGAATATATATTATCATTCTACCAGAACCAAATATTTGAAAACAATTCAGTAAAATCATTCAGTGATTGAGTCAAAATCACCGTGATCTTTGGTTTATAAATTTAGGACACTTGTGCTAAATAAGGACATATTAAAGAGTCCTTTGAAATTCTCGAACCTTTCAATCCTTTGCCCGATTTATATTACTCAGTCATCTATTTGGGCCATATAATTTCAAATGAGCACAACAGAAACCATACACTGTATTTATTTATAATACATATAAAATGCCTACATTCCATTATTTTCATAATTTCACTAAAAACGGAATAAATCCGAAATATTTCCATCCTATTTCAAAACAACCAGTCAATATTGCCTGATGTATACAGAAGTCATTATCACTAAAGACCAGGTGCTGTCGAATACTGCACAAAACTCTCGGCTTTCTTAAATGTGCTTAGTGGTAAACAGTGAAAGGAAATGATGTATATTAATAATAAACAAAAACAGTCCAAGGAATACACTTTGAATGACAATGTCTATTAAAACAGGTTAATTAGCCGTCCTAGCAATTGTCCTGAGCGAGATTTCAAGAAAGCTTGAACATAAAAAGACAAAAAAGTATATAGAAAAAGAGATGACGCCACGACTTTCGCACTCGCGATCCCTTATGTGACAATCGGTGCACGAAGAAAGAAAAAAAGAACGAAAGAAACACAAAGAAAGCCAAATGTGAATATATATATATATATATATATATATATATATATATATATATATATATATATATATATATATATATTGTTACGTATCGGCTCGTTAAAAACTAACAAAATAAAAGAGTGAAGACAACAAGCTTTGTAAGTTTTAACAAAAATAATTTATTTTCCTAGACAACACGGTGAAAAGGTGGAAACATGAAATAGGACTTACGGTTTGTGAAGAAAATCCAAACATTTATCCTAGTACTGAAAAAGTACAAATCCTATCACTAAATAATTTTAACTGAATCCAGGGTCGAACCAAGATGGAGGATGATGACGTCAGATGAATTCTTTACACAATTGTCCAGAATTTCACGTTGAACCACAATTTGTACTGTATTATTCCAATTTAGAATGAATTTCACTGAATGTCTTTGTCCGAAACCACTTGTGTAGTTCTCCAGGGAAACATAAATTATTATTTAAAAAGTAAATGAACTCCTATAGCTGTCATCTATAATAAAACACATCTCGAGCTCTACAGATGTAAAGAAAAATAAACTCTTTCCAGCACAAGAAAATAATACCTTCGTCTCAAGGTATAAGAACGACTCTGACTATTTCACAGGGACCAAAGACCAAAACGTCATTTCATGCACACGCACGAACGCGTGGCTATTTCATCATCTAACAATCGCAGTACACGATGGAATCACGTATGTTTAGGAAATGACTTTGGCCACAACCAATCGTTTACGCGGGTTGTTTATCTTGTCGGCAATCTAAAAAAATGCATACGCAAGCCGAGAGTCATATTTACATTCTAAATAAACACGATATTTCTTTCAAAAATATCAGATCACGTGAACATAATCATCATCATAATAAAATATAATAATACAAAAATGAAATTAAAGAATTCAAATTTTACCACACAAGTAATTAAACTACATGGTCGTAACAACACACACATATATATATATATATATATATATATATATATATATATATATATATATATATATATATATATATAGTAGTTATATATATATATATATATATATATATATATATATATAGATAGATAGATAGATAGATAGATAGATATAGTCTAATAAAGAGTCTTTATTTCCCCTACGTTCATTTTCAGTTGCAAATCGTTTTATTATGGCTCGATCATATCGCTCCTTGTTCTTGTTTTCGGTGTTTGAATATTGCCATGATTCCAACAGTCCCTTAAGAAGCCCCCAAGAATAACACATTATCTTATAATATTGACACAAATTGCCTTAAATATGGTTACTTGTATATCTTGTTTTAAGATCTCTCAAAATTATGAAAGGAAGGCAAAATATCGCGGAAAAACTATCACCCGATCTTTGCGGTACATTAAATGTAGTTTCAACCCCAAAGTCGATATGTAGGAATGTACCCAGTCAGACACAATCTACCGCTGACTTCAAGGATAACCAAATCATCTTTGAAAAAATAAATCGAAATAGCATTAGAAGATCAAACGATTTACATGAAGGGGATCTATATTTATCTGAGAAAATCCGTTCTCCAAAGGTGTATCCAGGACACTGTCTTGGCTTGAATGTGAACGATAATTTAACCTTTCCAAGGATTCGTATTGATCATAAAAGGCTCCTACAAATCCAAGGGAACAGCTGACAGCGAAAGTTGGCTTCGTATGTTTTTAAAAAATATTATTTCTTCACTTAGGTAAAAAATACTTCATCCTTGTTTTCAACTTACAAATCTGAACAATGTAAATGTAGTTCTGATAATTGATTGGTGTTCATTTCTTGGATGTTTAAACAAGGTATTTCAATAAAGAGAGAATATTTGTACTAGACAGTGTTTAGAGCGTCTTTAAAAGAGTGTATTGGGGTTCATAAAAATGACACTAGAACTAGAACAATTGATTATTTTATGCTAATTTCTCAAGCTTAAACACCAAGCAAGAGAGTCAAAACATTTCCACACTATTTCAAAATATCTCGTAAATATACAGGAAAGTACACGAATACATTTCTTCACCTCACTGTGGTCGTTTATCACGTAATATAAATACCCATATTAGTGTTTCTTTCTTTGTTTCTTTCTTTATTTCTCTCTTTCTTTCTTTCTTTCTTTCTTTATGTTCCGGCTGTCAACAAAGGGTAGCGAGTTCGAAACTAGGAGCGGGTTCCCAAATTTTTTATATACCTTTTGTATTTTGTTAAAACTTTAGTTTAAACTACAGTTACATATCTAACTGGTCAATTCAAAAATTAATGTTTCTGTTTTAGAGCACATTAGCTTTTGAAACTAAATAAACATTGTTTTGTTTAATAAGAGTTACTTAAATTTTTGTACCTATCTGTAGTTACAGTAATGTTATCAAGGTACTCGTATCACATAAAATTAATTACAATATAAAGTTTCTGTTCTGCTTTTTTAAGATCATATCACTGAAATGCACGATGCAATGACCATACTCGGCACCTAAACATAAAACAGAGACTTCAGATGGATATAAACGGTAGGCCTTAAAATGGGAGTCCATAAGGAAAGGACTTTGCATTTAACTGATAGCTGTAATTGTGCTGATGTGCTGTTAAATATTAATACATACATACCAATAAGAACATAAGAACCAGACTGATCGGAACCATCGAAGTCATACATCAGCGATTCGAAATGACCTATTACATAAATAACTCTGAGCTTGTGAAAAAGAAATGTAAAAAGGCTCCAGTGGGATTCGAACCCTCGACCTCCAGTTTACTAGACTGGAGGCTCTAAGTTTGTAATAATAAGCAATTGTATCTCTTACAATCAGCCAATCACTGACTTTCAAGCTGTGTTCTTTTCATATTTCCTAGATCGATGTAATATAGATTATTTCCGCCCCCAACAGATAGTAAAATATGTAATCTGAGCAATAATTTCAAATACTTCTTAATGTACATATTTATATCAGTAACTGTATTGATTTATAAATCGTAAATGAATATATTCACAGAAATTGAAAACTACTGCCTTTTGAAGTAGACTCTAACAAGACATCCGTAAGAATAGAGTGCATCAATGTATTGCATTAAGGTGAGACGATACAACATGCCGTGAATACAACGTAATGTCATCCCAATATCGCGATATAACAATGAATCAATGTATAAAGGTATTACAGGGTTAACTCAATCCACAAGGCATTATGCATTCTGCAAATGAAGTCAACATGTACAAATCAGAACATCTATTACACAGGCTTTTCCCACTGTTCAATAGAAACTGTAATACAAAAACAGCAAAACAATTTTTTTGAAAACTTAAAAAAATGTTTGTTTTTGCATCAACACTTTTGTTTGAGGAAATTTATGATCTCTTCATTGAACAAGAAACCTTCGTTTCTAAATGCTAGCTGCATCACGCCCTTGGAGTTTAGAATGAAAACTAACATGTCTTAGCTAACTGACCCTACTAATATCAGGCCCATAAATGGTATTTTACTCTGATTACGTAAACAATATTTCCTCTAGTTAGTAAATCCTTCATGGATATCTGACCAGAAGATATTTGAATGATTTTGCCAGTGAACACTCCTGCTATGAAGACTTTAGTTCCAGTTTAAGTCGAATCCAATTTCGATTTAGCGTGTGCAGTTCTTGTATACACGTGCCAAGTAAAATTCCTACTAAGTAATCCAAAATAATGAAGTCTCTCTGGAAATATCGCTATTAATTAGCTAAAAATGATTTAGCAGTTCTGAAAACTAAAATTCTGAACATTGTTCTCTGTCAACCCTAACATCGTTGTCCTCGATGCCATCGGCGATGTCTGATTATCGAGGTAGAGCATGTTGGTTGGGTTCCATGTTTGCTATTTATGTCTTATACTGCATACATTTAGACAAATGAAAAAGCCGGAGTAGGTCTTACATAGTTTTTGTTCTTTACAATCTCAGTTTTAAGAAGGATCTGTGTTATGATCAGACCTTTCTCAACCCTTCTTCTCACTTCTTGCTATCAAAATACTCATAACTTAAGAAATGTCTTTGCCTATGGTTGGAGAGAGAGAGAGAGAGAGAGAGAGAGAGAGAGAGAGAGAGAGAGAGAAAGAGTTCATGCTCTCTTAAAAGACGTGTCACTTCATAACGGTGTAGATACGTATACATCTTTTGAGGAATGGCTAACGAGAGATATTACGGGAACGACTGTAAGGAAAGACAGAGTCTTCTGATTCTTGATGAATGAACTTTATTTAAATAATATATATATATATATATATATATATATATATATATATATATATATATATATATATATATATATATATATATATATATATATACTACATTCTGAAGATACATCTATAAAATGTTATACTTAAAATACACGAAATACATATAAAATTACACTTTACTTCGAGCTTACCAACTTCATAACTTTGTATAATTTCTGCCCTTTAGAATATCATACGGATAATTAAATATCGACTAAATTCAAGATAGTCAAAGAGTATAAAATGCAATAGTTGCGATTAATGCAACAATCATTTTGAAGAAATGTATTTTACCAAATTTAAAATGGAATACTAATTTGAAATAGGTTACTGAAACATTATTCTTATTATTATTATACTTAAAGAATATTCTATTTCCAATTAAAATTTTACTAAACATGAAGTTGGTAGCAAATTCGTCTTTTCCAATAATAAACACTATAAATACGAATGAGTATACATTTTGTAAACAATTAAGTATTTCGTTGAGTTATAATATTAAATAAGAAAGAACTCACAAAAATGTTGCAAAAATATCCATTCTAGACTAAACCTTACCGTGAGAATCTCTAACAATAAAAAGTCCCTATACCTTAGACAAGTCTACGAACACAGACGATGCTTACCTGTAAGGAAAGAGAGACTCGTCTTATTCTCGATGAATGAACTGATTTTGCGCAAGCTTGTTCCCAATTTATACGCAATTTTGGACGTATCCTCACGGCAAAATATGGACATTCGTCTAGATACTTTCGTGTTCATTCATTTCCAATCAGAACGAGGCTCCCATCTTTCTTACTGATACTGTCTGCGTCTGTGTACGTCATCAGACATATAACTCTGCTGCATCGGCTTATTCGATTAAAGAAACGCTTGAATCTTCTAGCACCCTCATCCAAAAGGAATTCGCCTGTTCAGCATAACTTACAGCCGAGTCTAAAATTGCCTGACGTTTGGATGCAAGGGAAATGTATTTCATAGCAAAAGAGGTTTTGCAATTTCTCGTAAAAGCATAAACTTTATTAAAATAGTATCCAGGTGTAGTACAGTAATAAATAAAAATCACAATATATTTTAGTGGAACAATACTTTCAATATCATTTAATGAAATATTACTTTTAATACAATTTAGAGAAAATTTCTATCTCTATACTTTTACTCAAAAATTCTGTCTTAATATCTGCTTAAAGTCGAATGCATAACATTTTTACTGTTATATTTTAAACTTAAAAGTCCTTGCACAGGTTGGTTTTATTTAATAAAGTATCAGAACGGCGGTGACAGTCCTAAAATTCGCAAAATGTAAAGAATAAAAGGAATTAATGATACTAAGTTAAGAAATGTTTATTTCTTTCCAAACTATGAAGCCAGTTTTCATTGTCAGATGTTCATTCGAAATGAAGCGTGAGATGATTCCAGTTAAGGACTTATCAGATCAGTCCATGTCATGGGAAAGGACATCTGTGGTCTACATTCAAGGGCAACACATCTCTTTGATATAATTTGATAATGGGTTTGAACAATAACAATTTAAACAGAACTCTAAACAATATGTCGGAGTAACTAGACGACTCTTTGTATTGCGCAGAGAGAGAGAGAGAGAGAGAGAGAGAGAGAGAGAGAGAGAGAGAGAGAGACAGACAGACAGACAGAGAGAAGGAGAGGGAGGGAGAGACTTTTGAGATGCCTCCAGAAGTTCTGAGTCACGGTCACTGCGTACCTAAATAATAGAGGGGACATCTTTAAAAGTATCTGAAACCCTCCGGGCGGTAATGCTCTCATTATTAACTTTAAAATAGACAAACATTCTTGTTCATAACATTTAGTTTTTGTTTTTCTCACCAGCCACTTTTATAATAGTTTTAATTTTTATTGAACGCGTTAATTATTCCATCCTACCTCATGGAAACAATGAATTTTTTGTTCCAAAGAAATCAGAAGGCAAAGAATTTCAATGTTTAGTTTGCTATCCCTGAACACTACCTACCAAGCCCCTAATCTCTCTCTCTCTCTCTCTCTCTCTCTCTCTCTCTCTCTCTCTCTCTCACACACACACACACACACACACACACATTACAAACAAGAATGGTCTTGCGTAGATGTGAAAATATCTCTAGACTTCATTATATACACGTAGTGCACTTCACCGTGCACAATATTCCACGTATTTCGAATAACATTTTATTAATTTTACTGTATGTACAAATGCATGTGTTCAAATCGCAAACTACCATGGCTGTTATTGTCTTACTGTCAATTTCAGTTGCTTGGTAGCTCAACACAATACTTAGCACTAACGATTAGTGTATCCAACAATTTATTTCGAAATAAGAACAGCTGATCTATGTTAATAATTGAAATAGCTCCATGTCTGCCATTCCATCCTCGCCAAACGGCAGATCCGTTCTACAAATCCAAACTTTAGACTCGTTTTCATTGTCATTAATAATGCCAATGTTGAAGGAAGCCTCTTATTAATCTCCGTGTGCTTTCCCTTCTCGAATCAATTACATGTTTCTACCTAATCATGGTTAAATTAGTTTGAAGAAAAATAACATTATTCAGAACAAATTGTATCAAGACAGAAACAACTGCACGAATGACAAAACTGCCCCTAGAGTTCGAATAGGTTTAATATTAATAGAACGGATGCTCAAAGTCCTTTTGTAAGAACAAAGGATCCGGGCTAAACTCCTGGCAACATGAACACATGCTGCTCTTAAATGTACCATGTATGTGAAGTTGCCTCTTTATACGACTTTTTATTGTTGATGTTTATTTGCCGATTTTTGTTGTGTTTGTTTTGTATAATACTGTCTTGCTGTCTCTTTGTAAATATGTTAAATGACGGTATTTTCTCCTATTAAGACTGGTGCAATTGTTGATTAAACAGCAAACTGCGAGACTGAATATGATATACGATGAATAGACAAATGACAGCAGAACAGACACAGTTTACAATTTCGCTATTAGAGGGATCTGGAAATCACTGTCATAATTAGTTTTCATTCAACATATGTTCATTTATGCGACAACTGCGGCTAAATAGTTCAGTTGGTTAGAGCCCCAGTTTTGTAAACTGGAGGTCGTGGGTTCGATTTCGACTGCAGCCTTCTTTTTTATTGAAGATCCGATCGTTTTATTTGTACTACCACCTTTATTCAGAAAGCAGAATAGTCGAATCATTCATAATAGGGAGGTCAAGGTTCCAATTCCCCATTATGATTTTAATTCCATTTTGAATACAATGACACACACACAGACACACAAATTGTCTGCAGGCTAGGAAGAAAGTAACTCGGAGTATAACAAGATTTATTTTCTAAGCATTAGATATGAAAGAGCTGATATCAAAGCAATACTTGTCGACAGGTTGCATGGTCCATCGAATAGCTGTGCGCCATGATGATCTATGAGCGCACCGTTTTGTTGGAATAGTGTCTCCCTCGTTGCAAAATACGCCTCAAATACTATTTTGTTTTCTTTTCATTTTATTTTTATCAATCGACAGACATTGTCCTATTGAGCCACACTTGCAAGTATTGATTTGATTACGTAGTTTGTACCAGCCGCACTACTGGCAAAGATTTATGATGAGCAGTAAACGGAAAGGTAGTCCAACAGAAGATGCATTAATGCTATTGATTATGTTCACTAATCAATGTAATATACTGTTTGGGCTCAATGTAATGTACAGATTGTGCTCAATGTAATGTACAGTTTGAGGTCACAATTTGGTTTTTAAGGTACAGTGCGACTTTGGCGATCAACTGGCTAATGTGCCAATCTCGTAAACAGGAGGACAAGAATTCTGTTTTTTCCTTAAATGTTTCTTTTGATTATCGAGGATTCATTGGATTTATCAAGAGTCTTGGCTGATATTTCCACAAATTTGTAATGCAAAAATGTCTGACTTGAGATAACGGACTTAAAACTACAAGTAAAGTCAACTGACATCTTTGCAGTTACATTAGGCAATCAACGAAAAGCTCCTTCTCAAAGTTAGATATTTCTCACCATGTTTACAGTAAACGTATCTGACGGGAAGTTTTTTTTTTTTTTTCTAGAGCTCCAATATTATGCTAAGTATCTTTCCTTACTAATTGTCAAGGTTTCCGCGATCATTGCCAATTTTGAAAGTTAAAATTAGAATCCCATATCCGGTAATTTTCAAATCATGGAGGAAATGCCGAGTTGAAAAGACGCCTGTATACACGAAGGTCAATATGCTATTAGTGACATGATTACTTCATCCAATGGTGTTATGCGTCAAACGCATTATTCGCGTCAGTTAAGTCAGACTCATGGTCAAAGTGAGACAACAAATTCTCCTACACAGTCTGCTGTAACTGGGAATAGAGCCGATCAATTTGCTTCACAGAGCTGCTCTACAGAATATCAGTGTGCACCAATGATCGAAGAACTGAACAAGACAATTAGTTGCCCAAGAGCTGACCTCCCCACCCTCAAAGAAAGTCAATATCACATAGAATCGATCTTAAATGATAGGTATAAAAAACTGAACCAGGCAATTAACAAAATGTCCTTGTGTATTGAAAACGTAGACACTAAGATTAGTACCTGTCAAGTTCAAATTAGTAGCTTGCAACCTCCTGTTCTTGTCAACAGATTAAACTAATTAAACATATTTAATACAAATGCCGCTCATAATGGGTCACATAGATTACAGCCTAATTCCTTGGGTTTACTAGCAAGTACTTCTATTAATCCAAGGGGTTCTGGTGTTTCTGTAAATCAGAGTCCAATTATATCACAGCGAATAGTTCCTGTTACAGCTAATCCCTTATCAAATGCTATCAATGGGAATATCCGCTTTCCCGGTAGCTTACAATGATTTGAATGGTAAGGTTGCGCCAAAACAGTCAGTCAATACATCAATGGGTAATGTAGTTCTCATCAAAAATCATGATGAAGACGTAGAAAGGGTTTTTTCCTCCAAAATCAATGCCTTACGCTGTACAAGGCTCAGGTAGTAATAGGTCCAACAATCCCGTCGGGAGTTCAGGTAAAAACGATGTTGAAGGTTCTACTCGTATTCCCATTAAAATCCCATATTCAAAAGGCGAAAAGGTCAACATTCAATTATTTGGGTACGATAATTCCAACAGGGAGAACCATTATAACAAAGCCAATCATGTGATTGGAAATAGTGATGATGATACTGACGGTTTCATTGGAGTAGCTAGAATACGATCGAAAAGATTCTATATAGGTAATATTAATCCATCAGTAGATGAGAATACAATTCAAATATTTCTTGTGAAACGAGGCTTTAAACCCACTTTCATAAGAATTATGAAAAGTGAAAGACCGGGTTCGATATCCGCTAGAAGAAATGTGAATAGTTCTCGGACTTAAGAAAACTCTCCAAAAAGTCATTCTGGCCCATAGTGGTTTACTTTAGACCTTGTCTATCGAGCAAACAATGGATCGATGATGGTTTTAACGGTAAGCAAACAGCTAAGCAAAAAATTATGCAGGGCTTTATATACCTTATCACTTAGGTGCTTTTACCCAGCATAATGATGGCTGAGCTGAACTATTAAATTCTTACATGAGATGCCAGCGGTATTATGTCCACAGCCTTTATCTTAGCCACTTATTATCAAAACAAGAAATAGATATATATAGCACATCTGAACATTGGCTGTTTCAAGAAAATCTCCGGTTCTTAGACTGTACTGATGTCAACTAATGGACAACTGCCACTGTCGACCTGGATACGGTATGGCCGTTGCAAAGCGATTGTAGCTATTCTTTGGCATATCAAGTACAATAATGACATCGCTCTTTTACAGATTGATGATGACCGCATTATCTTATGGTGACTTTAACTCTTTTCCCTGTATTCCTTTAACTGACACAATAAATCTTTCGCTGCGTTCCCTTTTCAATGTAAAACACTCTAATTTCTTTGTGCAATGTTGACCTTTGTCGAGGTCACCGCTATTCGTATGTTTCTTATTCTGATGTGAGTATGTCTTTAATTGATCATATTGTAATTTATTAGTCTAATGTGGATATGGTCAGAGAAGCTTTGATCATCGATGATACATTAAGATTTTAGAATATACTCAGCAAAATATACAAAACCCTTCCTGTTTTAAACTTCAAACCTTTTTGAAGCCTTTCTGGAATCATGTGCTAAAGGAACTGTACAAAACCATAATCAAAAGAAGGCAAGGCTGGATACAGCAAGGAAAATCTAATTTTTAAAGCGATACGTTTTTCATTGCTTATATAGTTTCCGAAGTTAGCTTTTCGTATACATCACACAAAATGTGTTTCAGACTATCAAAAGCAAGAACATGAAAACATTGATAAGTACCCCAAGGTTGACCAAAATCAATTTTGGAAACTTTGATTTCGCGCCGAAAGAGAGGTATACAACCGCCTGAAATGATATTTGATGATCTGACAGATATAATTGCTCATAGGGCATCACTTTTTGAGACTTTGTATACTACACCGAATTTAGGCAACTGAAATAAGATGTTTCTTGAAAAAGTTTGTGAATGTATTAATGTATGTAAAGAAACCATTGTACGTGGGAAGTTTGATCCTATCACGCTTGAATAACTAACATAAGTTTTTTCAGATGTTCAGTCTACAAAGACCAGCGAGTAAACTATCAACACCTTAGGTATGGTGGCACTGTGATCAGGCTAGTCTTGATTACTCTCTATAACTCTGTGTTTGATTTTATGCACATTCCAGACAAATTAAAAAAAGGTTTGATACTTACCGTTTTCAAGGGATAAAGTAAGAACAAAAGAGATCCGAACAATTATAGGACAATAACGTATCTCCTAGTTAATGGAAAAGTTTTCGAAAACATTTTATTAAGTCGGTTCCGGACTGATTTTAAGCCTACTAAGTGTTCTCAATGAACTCACTACAAGGGGGCTTTCAGAAGGGTCTAGGTTGTAATATGACTTCATTTTTGGTTAACGAGCTATTTAGCTATGCTAATGAAAACCAAAGCAAATAATATGCATCTTTTCTTGATACCAAGAAAGGTTTTGACAAAGTGTGGCATGACGTACAGCAGAGTTTTCAACTCACGAAGAATTTCTAACCAATTTCCGGTGTTTAAAGGTACACGACAAGGTGGAATATTATCCCCCTCGCTTTACATTGTCTTTATCAAGGAAATGCTAGATATTTTAACAACTTGCAACTTTGGTTTTGTATCCTTCAACAATCCGTGTCCTTGTCCGACTGTAGAAGATGATATACTTATCTTGAGTCTTTCAAAACTAGGCATGGATCGCTTACTGAAGATAAGTTCTAAGTACTGTATAAAGTGGGGATTCAGATACAATTCCAATAAAAGTAGTATTATTGCTTTCAATGAAAACTTATCTGACTACAAAAGAAGACACAGGCGTGGGTTCTTGGGATCTGATGCTGTACCAGAAACAGAATCGTGTAAGCATTAGGCATCAATACATCCAAGGACAGCAAAATTGATATTAGGACAATAGAGGTCAAAGATACGCTAGTAAGTTCCCTCTTCAGCGTTGCTGATATTGGAGTTCATGAGTATGGCTTTAATCCACTCACGGCGAACATCCTGTATGAAGCTATCACATTACCCCGCGCTTTGTATAGTTGTGAATCCTGGCTCAACCTTAGCGCTCAACAGATACTTCTATTACAGAGGTCATCGTTTTTGCGTCAAGCACATGGAAGGACTATAAAGATGCACATGAAAGGATATTGCATTGAATTTGCTGTTTGTTGTACTCATTGAAATAAAAAAATAATAAAAATAAGATCCAAATTAATGTTATAGGGCCATTACAATAAAAACTACAAGGAAGCTTATTTTTGTTTGTTTTTATTTTTATAAGATGCCAAAAACAACCGAGATAACGCAATAAATGACAAACGAAATTATAAATCTTTGAGGGAAAAAACCTGCGGCGGAAATTGCAAAGCAGTATAAAATCGCTTTGTCAAGATTATACCACGTTTGGAAGGATTCCACGCCAAGACAAGACCAAGTATTAAAAAAAGTGAAACGAAACAACAAAAAGGATCAGAAAATGAAATTATAATAAATCAGCATCGGAAGCTACAGGAAGGTATAGTGGAGCCTCCACCTGAGGAAGATGAAAAATTGGACGTTAATGAAATCGACGAAAATTATATAAAGCAACTGTTGTTGGAACTAAGTAAACCTTCATCTCCAGAACAAAGTAAACGTCCGTTGCAAGAATCACAAGCACAAGAAATGCGACACAACAAAATACAACAACTTAAACAAGAAATGTGCTGGAAGCTTAAACAACAACAACAACAGCTTGTATCAACGAACAATAAAATGCAGTTTTAAAATCTGAAATCAATGGTATTAAAATCAACTTCGGTCTGTACTTGACGCGAATAAAAATAAATTAATGAATATTGAGTTTAATACGCTAACAAATGAAAATAACTCGTTAAAAACAGAAATAACAAACATAAAATCGGAAAATATAAAACTAGACGCGGGAAAACAAAAATCTAACATCGATGATAACTAACAATGATAAAACTGAGCAAATACAACAACCAATGCAGGAGCAAGATTAAAAAACTCAACAGAATCATTAATAAACTTGAAGTTGAGCTAAATCAGTCCATCGATGAAAATATAAGGTTGCAGAGTGAAATTAAAAAATATATGATCGCCGCGATAAAAAAAAAAAAATAGATCTTATAACGAACAAGCTGATTAGTGTTAATGTTGAGAAACTCTAAATTTGTTTGTTCGGGTGTTGTTTGTTCGATCGTTTGTTTGTTTGATCAATTATTTATGTTTTCGTTTTGGGAAATAATTAATCTTGGAGTTCGATAAACTCTCCTTTCAAAAATCATTAATCGTGCTTCGTTCAAAGTCATTAATCATGCTTTATTCGAAAATCAGTTTTAATTCATTCTGGAAAATAATTAATCTTGTTTCGTTCGAAAATCAGTTTTGATTTGTCAAATTTAAATTAATAAAACAACTATAATAAAAATGTCAAATATTAATTCATATCTTAAGTTGCGTGGTATGAAACGATTACTTGATAAACATAAACTAACTAATGCTGATCCAGAAACAATTATAAAAAAAAAAAACTTTGAATTGTGCGTTGAACTCGCTAGAGAAATGTATCCACAAACAACT
Source organism: Megalonaias nervosa (assembly GCA_016617855.1). Taxonomy (NCBI): domain Eukaryota; kingdom Metazoa; phylum Mollusca; class Bivalvia; order Unionida; family Unionidae; genus Megalonaias; species Megalonaias nervosa. The sequence goes on along the minus strand of JAECUM010008447.1, from coordinate 44,685 downwards.
ACTAAATGAAGTGAGATTTGGTTTAATGAACAACTACTGACCTTAGTTTGTGGAGACGTTAACGGAGAAAGTTTGATTGTTCGTCATCGAGGTTCAATATATTTATTTGTTGGTTTTTCAGAAAGCACCAGTGAATTGTATTTTGTTAGCCCTGACGGAACTGAGTTTATCCAGGTTATATTGTTCCTACACCATGAAAGAGAGTTTGTTTTCCCTGAAAAAAACGTTAATGGGAACTATATTCGCAGATATGTACCTTTCTGAGGAATCTGAAAAAGAAGCGCTAGTAGAAGAGTGTCGGCAAGAACTAACTTAAAAAAATGGCGTTAAAAGTTGTAATTGTTTCGGAGCTGAATCCGTCTATGCAGAGATTATTAACTGAATCAATGCATTATTGTTCACTAACAGATACTCTTCCGGAAACTGAATACGACTTCGATGTGTAATGTCGTGTGAGATCGTGGATCTTCAACGTCGCGTGTAATCAGTCAAAATTGAATTTAAAAATTAATAATAGTATTATAAATGGCTGAACAAGAATAGATTGACCGACTAGTAAAATTCTCAACGCGTACACTTGATACTGTCCTTGAAATAGACTCTGTCGTAAAAGTTCTTGTAGTAAGATTAGATCTTCTAGGATCGTCTTTGGTGAAAAAATAACCTTCAGCGAGAGTAAAAAAACAACCCTCAACGACAGTAGAAAAAAAAATTGCATAAATTAAGCCGGACTAAATCAAATTAATAAACAGTTCCTTGTAGTTGTAAGAATTCCTCAACCATTGGTGGATTTAATTTTTTATGTATACTTTTGGAGACCCTTTCTCATAATAAGTGAGCATTGCACGATAATTGTTTCAGCCACAGTCTGTACAGATTTGATATTTACCTCGTACACCTCTTCCGCAACTTAAACATGGTTTTGAGGAAGTAGAACCAGTCTTTGCTGATTGCATTTTATGAATCTCACATAATTCACCATAGCAACTTTAATTATATAATTCTGTAGATCCTTGTAGAAGCAAGTGACAACGATTCATACCAATTTGAAATGGCATTTATAATTTTAGTGAGATTTTTTAAATTTAATCTATATTGTGCCTTTTCAACTACAAGAAAATCTTCAAGCGTAGGAGGGTTTAATTTTGTTATGTAATATTTTGGAGATCGTTTTTGGTAATAAAGTAAGGCCGTTCTGTAATTGTTACCACCGCACTGTGTGCAGATCTCAAGCTTATCTCGTACGCCTTTTCCGCAACTTGAGCACGGTTTTGGGCCTGTTGAACCAGTCTTCTTTACTTGTTGTTTGTGAAGCCCGCAAAACTCTTCATAGCAGCTTTTGTTGTATCGTTCTTTTAAACCTTTAAGTAACCACTTGCATTTATTCATCCCAGCCGGAAATAACATTTTAGTATATTATATAGACAAAAGATAAAAATTCAATTAAAAGTGAAATTTAGTATAAACTATAATGATAATGTCTGAAAAGACGCGACAATCAAGACATCTTTTTGGTGAAAAGATTAATGAAAGTATCAAACGATTACAGGAAATCCTGTAAGGTATCCAAAGTCAAATAGTGATTTGAAGAGGCTCAAAAAGGATCTTGAAAAAGCAGCCCTCGACGCGCATAAAGCTCTCTTCGGCAAAGTGCTTCAACAGATACAAGATCGAATTAAGATAAAACCAACTGTTATCGAATAATCTTTTGCAGGATTTAACAAAACATATGAAATCAAGTCTCTAGCGTTGTTAGGGACAAACGTTATGCAAGATGTTATTAAATTTATCCTAGAACGTGAACCAAGTATAAAGTTGCTTGTAGAATATCAAGTAATGTTTACAAAAATCATTGATCCAGAAACTTTTATAGAACAGTAATTAAGATCGAAATCTCATCTCGTTTTCATTGACAGTGATACAGCAGCGCTAACATATCAAATACAGCAAGAAATCAATAAGCTTATTGACTAGTACACATCAGTCGTTTCCGGTTGGTCTTTTGTTAACATAATTCAGATATTAATTCATACCCATAAATGCGATCCGCTTCGAGTTGGAAAGTTTGAAGAGCGTCCGCCAAAGATTAAAAACAGTCATTGCTGTATTAATGTCAAGAGCGATGATGAAAAGTGTTTAATGCGGTCGTTGTTAACTCCGCTTTATCCAGCTGAAAGAAATCCAAATCAAGCTTTCAAATACAAGCAACACATTACAAAGTTAAATTTGATTGGAATAACGTTTCCAATGCCACTATCACAAATAGATATCATTGAACGAAATAATATTGATTTGATTCCTGGTGGAATTAATGTGTTTGACGTCGATGACACAACTCTGAAAGTATTTCCGCGACGCCTTTCAAAGTCGCCAGTGGCAACATAGTCGCTGGCGATTAAGTCTCTGGTGATAGCACAATACTGTTGCATAAAAAACACTATAGTTAGATTAAAAACTTTAACGGACGGTTGTACCAACAATACAACAAGAACAGAGACAGAAAACACTTTTGCCCACGTTGTTTAAACAGGTTTGGTAAAAAATAACTCCTTGACGTTCATAACAAGTATTGTATAAACACACAAAGAATAACAATGCCGTCTGAAGAAAATAAAATTCTGTTGTTTAACAATTTTATTCGAAAGTTAACTTTACCGTTTACGATTACTTATGATTTTCAATCTGCTTTTAAGCCTATTATAACAAATTGTAAGGTCGCTAGCTCACGATTGACAACGCGCATTCAAAAACATATTATAGTTGCTGTAGCGTATAAAGTTATTTGTGCACTTGATCCTAGCTTGTCAGAGCCAGTTAGATTATATCGTAAAACCAACAATGATGATATTGATCTAGCAGTATTGTTAATAAAATGTTTATTTTTGGAAGCCTTAAAAATATATCATCACCTTTCAAAAATAACTAAAATGAAACAGTTAAGGCTAGAGCGACAAAACGAGTTTAAATCAGCATCAATTTGTCATATCTGTTAGGGGGCGTTTACAACTCCTGCGTGTGATACACATACAACACCTGCTCCTGGTAATAAAAGAGTACATGATCATTGCCATCTAATTGGTCAATATCGCGGTGCGGTTCATGACAAGTGTAATCTAAAATTTCATGCTCCTGATTTCATTCGGTGTATCGCTCTCAACTTTCGTTGATATGACAGTCATTTCTTTATTTCTGCGCTTGGTGATCCTAGTATAGCAGAGATGTGTAAGGAATTTAAAATCCATGGCATTCCAAACAATACAGAAAAATTTATGTCGCTGACAGTAGGGCCACTTCGTTTCATTGACAGGCAATTATGGCTGCATCTTTGGACGATCTTGTAAAAGGCTGTAGCGAGTTCAAAAGCCTAAACGATTATTTTAACGATAAAGCAGCATTAATGACAAGAAAAGGCGTTCTTCCATATGAATATCTCGATGGTATTGAAAGATTTTCTGAAACGTCATTGCCAGATAAAAATAAATTCTATTCGTCGTTGAATCGAAAAATATATCTGAAGTTGATTACAAACATGCAAAGCGAGTTTGGAAAGAATTCGATTGTAAAACTTTTGGTGATTACCACGATTTGTATTTGATTACAGATGTGTTGTTGCTCGACGATGTGTTTCAAAGTTCTCGCAGAACGAGTATAAACAATTATCAGCTTGATCCATATTGGTATTATTCTTATCCAGGGCTATCGTGGGATGCACTTTTGAAGTTCAGTGAGATTGAGTTAGATTTTCTGGTAGATGCTGATATGTTTAATTTTATCGAAAGAGGTATCCGTGGCAGAATTAGCGTTATAACAAAAAAGTATGCGCGACCAAATAACAGGTATATGAAAAACTACACTCCTAAGCTTCTATCAAAACATATTATTTACGTCGACGCGAAAAACCTTTACGATGTGCAATGTCACAACAAATGCCGTATGGTGGATTTCACTGGATAACTCCGGAACAATTTATCGCTGAAACCGCTAATCTTTCTGCGGCTCTTTCTTTTGCCGGCCACAGTTATTTTGTTGACGTTGATATCGATTACCCTGCTTCGTTACACGATCTACGATTATCCGTTTCTCGCTGAATCAATGGTTATACCCAATCAGTTGTTGTCACCGGAACAAATTTCGCTTCGTCGAGGAAAACCATGTATGGTAAAGAAATTAACTTCAAATTTGCTCGATGAAAGTGGATATGTCGTTCATTACAAAAATCTCAAGCATGCAATAGATGCTGGGCTTGTTCTAAGGAAAGTTAATCGCGTATTGAAATTTAAACAGTCACCGTGGATGGATGGCTGTATCCAATCAAACACTAATCGTAGAGCAGCCGCAGTTACCAAATTTGAAAAGAATTTTTGAAGTATATGAATAATAGTGTTTTCGGAAAACCGATGGAAAATATTAGAAAGCGCGTTAATATCGAGTTGGTTAATAACGTTAAAAGTTGCTCAAAGTAGTTTCATCAGAAACATTTTTGAAAATCTTGTTATCGTAAAGAAGCATAAAATGAACTTTGTGTTGGATAAACTGATCTATGTTGGCGCAGCAATGTTAGATTTATCAAAGTGGTTGATGTATAATTTTCATTATGGATTTGTTAAGTCGCAGTGGCCGCGCTCAAAGTTATTATTCACCGACACGGATTCGTTAGTTTATTAAATCAGCAGCGCTGATTGCGCTGGCGATGCCGTTTACAAGGATATATTTGGCAGCAAGCATCTGTTTGATCTTTCTGATTATCCAAGTGATAGTGGCTTTCATGATAACACAAATAAGAAAGTTATCGCTAAATTCAAAGACGAATTCAACTTTAATATTGTTTCTGAGTTTATCGGCCTTCTTAGCAAGGTGTATACGGTATTGTTCGATAATGATAAAGTTATCAAGAAAGCTAAGGGAATGAAGAAAAGCGTCATTGATAAGCATATGCTGTTTAATGATTATTGGAACGTTCTATTTGGTGAGGTAGAATCATCGTGTTGAAATGACTCCGATGCATTCATATTTGCATAGGCGTCGTTACTGACAAACTTAATAAGTATGGACTGTCAAATTTTGATGATAAGCGAGACTGTAAAGATGGTATTAATACACTTGCTCTTGGTCATTATAGTACGCAGCAGAATGATATACTCGAAACAATATTTGGTTTATAACGAATTTATCAGTGAAAAAAAATATTACTGCTTGTAATATACAGTAGTATAGGAAAATGGGGGCCAAGCAAAGTTTGTTGGACAGCGGTAACCAGGTATGTTTGTTGGTATTCAGAAAAAAAATTTCACACAATATAGAGTTTTTACAGGGATAAATTTCGACGTGTGATTTAAGCAAATTAATGATCACCGCGTGTTTTGTGTGATTAAAAGAGGTCTGGGTGGACAAAAAAGTTGTGACAGAAGGTCGAAAACGCCTCAAAATTGCTTGGATTAGTATACGGCATTTTTACGTGCTCATACCCCCGTTTTCCTATACTACTCCCTCATAATAGGGAGGTCAAGGTTTGTCCCCACTTGATTTTAATTCCATTGTGAACGCAATGACACACACAGACACCAAAGATCTCTGCAGGCTAGGATTAAAGTAACTCTGAGTACAACAAGATTTATTTTTTTAATAACACGATATGAAAGAGCTGTTATCAAGGCAATAATTGTCGACAGGTTGCATGGTTCACCGAACAGCTGTGCACCATGATGATCTATGAGCGCACCGTTTTCTCGGAATGGTGTCTCCCAAGTTGCAAAATACACCTCAAATACTATTTTGTTTTCTTTTCATTTTATTTTTATCAATCGACAGACATTGTCCTATTGAGCCACACTTGCAAGTATTGAATTGATTACGTATTTTGTACCCGCCGCATAACTAGCAAATTGTACAGCTTTGCTTTGGCCAAAGTTATGGTTAGCTTGTCAACAATGACCTGTCTTTAATATCACCTGCAATTAACAATCACATGTCTCAAACGTCGCCTTTAATCAGCAATCTTAATCAGCAATCACAGGGAGTAAGTGCTACCTGACTTGTCTTAAAAAGCCGATTTTTAAAGATCCCGTAAACTACATTTCTATAGGCATTGAATAAATGCTTAGCAAACATTTGTGTTACGACTCAATGGTCTTAAAATAAGTAACATAAAGAAGCTAAACCAACAAGTTTAGTAATATCAACAAATAAAATTCAAACTGCAAGAGGAACTTAACAGTATTGTGAATTAAATCACAAATACTCCTGAACGTTATATCACAAGTCCAAAGGTATAGAGTGTTCCGAATGAAAATCCAATCTTGAATGTGCTGTACAAATAGCCTAAGGATGAGGATGATGTACCAATAGTCTTGATATATCACAATGGTAAATTTAAAATGTCTTTGAATGAATTCACTATTATCTCAAAAGAGTAATTTAGTCCAAAATGTCAATTATTTTTCAGCAAATGATTCCTAACAAATTCTATCTGAACACAACAGTAAATAATTACAGAGACTGAAGTTGAAGGAGGAATGAATTAATTATGTTTATCACAATCTAATATAAAATTTTACAACACAAGAAAATAACCAGGAAGAGGGTCAGAAAATTGTTTTTGGAACATTCTTAGTCTAAACCTATAACTCAAATATCAGTAAATAACTTGTTTGTAACTTATAAACCTGTCCACAATAAAGGTAGACCATGCACTTTTCAAGGACAAAACCAAGGTTCTGAACTCAGTTCCACGTAAACGTATTTTTATGAGAAAATTACATTATCCAGGTACTTCAAAACGCCTACTCTCAATTACGGACAGACGTCAAGATCGCAATAAAAATTGAATATACATAACATTTGTCAGCGAAAGAAGTTAGGATTATGAAGCTCTGGTACACGTGCCAATTTAAATGACTCCAACTAATCTCCTTTCATGTGTGGGGTTCGCAAAATAAATAATCCACTGATAGTTTCAAATTGCATCTGTCAATATGATGATCCACTTATAATTTCAAAATTCCATGTGTCATTTTACTAATCCACTGATAATTTCAAATTCCATTTGTCAATATGATAGTCCACTGATAATTTCAAATTTTATCTGTCAATATGCTAACTCCTTTAGAACAGACAGTCAACTGCAAGATATAATATTTTGGTAACAATACACTAATGTGGATAGGAGAACATTAAAAATGAAAATGAAACAGGAATACCATGAACGGCACGTTATACGTATCCATAATGATAGGAATATTTCTCATGTCCTGTCTGTGTGAACTCAAGCGCACAACTAAATCAAGATAATTCAGCAAACCATGCATGAGATTACTTGTACTTTATATACTTGAGTAATGGCCACTCGATGCTTGGGGCTGTGGTGGAATGGGTGGAGATTGATCATAACTAGAACCTATTTTTATTATGTTGCTTTCATCATAGCGCATTCTTATGAACTGGGTCTAAAAAGACTCTTCAAGCCCTGATATTAAGACGCTACATAACCCCCACAACATTAATACTCCGCGAATATATAGTATCATTCTGCCAGAAGAAAAAAAATTGAAAACAATTCAGTAAGGTCATTCAGCGATTGATCCAGTATCACCGTGATCTTTGGTGCATAATTTTAGAACACATGTGCTAAGGACAAATTAAACAAAGAGTCCTTTGAAATACTAAAATCTTTAAATTCTCTACGATTTATATTATTCAATCATCTATTTGGGCCATATAATTTCATATGAGCACAACATAAACCATACACTGTACTTATTTCTAATACATATAAAATACCTACATCCCATTGTTTTCTTAACATCCACAAAAACTGAACAAATCCGAAACATGTCTATTATTAAATTAGTTCAGTGGAATAAAGTGAAAGGAAATGATGTATGTTAATGATAAATGTAAACAGTCCATATAAAATACATTTGAAATTAAATATCTTATAAATAGTTTAATTACCCGTCCTAGAACAGTAATACAAAAGGTAAAGAAAAATTAAAACATTGGAATGAGGGAGTTTAAAAGAAAGTCTGAACATTAAAAGACAGAAAGGTTTTTAAAATGAGACGACGACGAGACTTTCGAGAGTTTCGCACTCGCGACCCCTTGTTTGGCAGCCAGGACGCAAAGAAATATATACAGTATCACAAATTCTACATGAATTTAAACTATTTAGTTTTTGGAAGAGATTTATTTGGATCTATCGATATGTACCATTCTCTTGCCGCATGTGTATATGTAAAGCATGGTTAGCATTGAGTTGTACATCGTTTGTTTACATTCTTTGAATGCTGTAAATTACACATTTAATAGTTTCATTTACAGATGGCTGCTATGAGTCTATGTTAAGTACGATGTTTTACCAAAGAATGTTCTGGATGATTGTTTTGTAAGTACCATCTCCATTCTGGAGGCAATTTATGTAATTGTGCCAACTCAGATTTTCACTATGTGGTGCGTACAAGAACAATCGAACATTAATAAACAGTTTATATAACGGGTTTTGACGTAGAATAAGTTATGCTTAACAATAAAAAAAATGCACTTACCATCTCCTGCAAAGATAACACATCTGCATAGTACATGTTCTAATTTTCGAGCACCACAACTCATTTAGAGGTCAATGTTTACTATGGTACGTCTGACACAATGATTTTAGTGTTTGGTCATACATTTCTAATTAAGAGTGTAATAATATAATTAGCATCCAATATTTGTCTTGAATGATCATATTTTATCTATAAGTAATATTTATTATGTCTTGAATACCTGGCGGAATGTTACATGGTGTAGTGCAAAAGAAGGCTATATATATATATATATATATATATATATATATATATATATATATATATATATATATATATATATATATATATATATATATATATATATATATACGGGATTCTTGCACACCAGTAAGTTCCCTACGACCAGCATCGGGTTCGTATGCAGAGGCAATATATACTGTCTCATAATTTTGCAAATCGGTTTCCAAAAGTGATAGAGAATGCTATTATTCTCAGAAACAAATTAATTGAAAGTAATTATATTAGAGAATATACAATACTCTCTGCAATATAAATATTTAGTAAATTTCGATGCTAAAGAAAATAAAAGCCAAAGATAATACGTAGAGTACATGTACGTAGGGATACAGGGCCTCCATAAAACTCAGGCTATTTCAGTACATTTCTTTGACTCTATAGTTTTATTCTGACAGAAATGGTCATCCAGTTCGCATGTTAACTCTATTTATTTGAATTCGTTTATTGTTGGGATCTTAATGTTACCCCTATCAATATTCTTAAATCTTAATGTTACCCCTATCAATATTCTTAATGTTACCCCTATTAATATTATTAATGTTACCCTATCAATATTCTTAATGTTACCCCTATCAATATTCTTAATGTTACCCCTATCAATATTCTTAAATCTTAAAAGTATATTCTATGTGATCAAGACTACTACCTAATAAAAGTTAAGGAGACTGTTAATTATTATGACATGTCATGAAATAGAGCGAGCACAATACAAGAATATGTACATTGTGTTATATTAATTTATTTATTGACATTTAAAGGCTAGAATAAATCCTCTATTATTTTCATTCAGAGTTTGTATTATCTATATATTTGGGTAAATACATGTGTGTGTGCTGTAATGTATGTAGATAAAGAATACCATTTTATCTGTGACACTGCCCTCCACCAATAAAGTATGGATCCTCCTGCGTGTTCCTGGATTTCTCACTCCAACCCTACCAACTGCAAAACAAATTGGTATAAAGGACAAAACAGATGGAAATAAAATGAATTTAAGCACCTAGAAACTGAACAATAGCAAATGAAGCAACCTTTGTACTAAGGTCAAAACATTTTACTCTGAACCCAAATAAACTGTAATGACTGGTTTCTGATGTAAAATATAGTAGACGCTCATGCGAAATATGTAATGCGAACATGAGAGGACAATCACGCCTACTGGTACATCACAATCATTGACATGAATTGTTAATGCATTACGATAAAAGAGTGACATGTCGGAGATTCTACTAGAAGTTTACTACAAATCTCAAATATGATCAATGGTGGCTGCTAAAAAAGGGAAACATAAAATATACAGAAAATAATTAATTTCTTTCAAAGTTGATGTTCAGTATACTAGCAACCCATCTAACGGTTCCTCATATTTTCGAACGTGTCCCCTCAATGACATAGGTAGGTTCTGACGTCTTCACATTTGGATGACACATATTGAAACAAATAACCAAGTGATGGTTGTACAGTGTTATTGCAGCGAATCCATTCGGAAAGTTCAATGAATCGGCAAAGCAAATACTTTGAAAGAGTAAAACAGATTTACGTGCAAGATTTTATCTGTTTAAATATCAATTTCTTAGTTAGCATTCGTAAACTGGACTAACTCCGTAATTACCCCCACAATACCTACGTAGTATTTTTTAAGTTAATACATGTTACACATAATTAGAATCTACACGCGTCTGAATGTCTGTATTATTTATAGATTATGCATCCATAAAGGGAACGCATTCATTTTCACTGTCCTGTTTTTGTTTACCATGGTAACTCATGTTATTCTGTGACATACTAATGAATTCCTTCTTCGTCAATTAACTAACTGTACAACTCACAGCTTGCACAAATATTTCTTTGGGAACAAATGTTTTGTCTATTTATAATATTCTTGAATGTACTCAAGGTGAAACTCGTTGAGTTGGGCTAACGATGGAGTTAATGTCATAATTTTTTTGTTATTATTCTATACCTAATCTAATAAATATTCTTTCTTTCCTCTACGTTCAGTTTTAGTTGCAAATCGTTTCATTATGGTTCGATCATATCGCTCCTTATTCTTGTTTTCGGTAGTTAGGTATTGCCATGATTCTACCAGTCCCTCAAGAAGCCCGCAAGAATAACACATTATCTTTGCTAAAAATACGGATAACATCTTGACACACATTGCCTCAAATATGGTTACTTGTACTTCTTATATTAATGTGTCTCAAAATTATGAAAGGAGGGCAAAATACCCTGGAGAAACTAGGCAAAGGGCTCTGAGGACTATCAACGGTAGTTTCAAATCCAAAGTCGGTATTTACCGATGGATTCCGTTAGAGAACATCTACCTCTGACTTCAAGGATAACCAAATCATCTTTGAAAAGAAATCGAAATAACATTAGACGATCAAACGATTTACATGCAAGGGACCTACATTTTATCGGAGAAAATCCGTTCTCTAAAGTTATATCCAGGACACGGTCTTGGTTTGAATGTAAATCATAATTGAACCTTTCCAAGGATTCGCATTGATCATAAAAGGCTCCTATAATTCCAAGGGAACAGCTGACAGCAAAAGTTGGCTTCGTATGTTTTTAAGAAATATTATTTCTTCACTTAGGCAAACAACACTTCTTCCTTGTTTTTAACTTGCTAATTTGAACACTATCAACGAAGTTCTGACAGTGGATTAGTGTTCATTTCTTGGATGTTTAAAAGAGCTAATTCAATAAAGAGAGAATATTTTTACTCGACGGGGTTTAGTGAGATACCAGAAACAGCAGTATACAACATAAACGTTGTTCGTTCAAGGTTTCAGCTTAAGGAGCTTAATGGAATTTTCTCCATTTCAGTGGATTACCTGTCCGTTCCTGATTCAGCCAGCTTACATGACGAGCTTTATGCCGTTATTTAATGTGTGGATTCGGCAACGGATGGTTGATCCCACTTTATGCGAATATAACATAGTATTCTATAAGGCGTTAGTCGTTTGTCATGAGTTTAAAAGGAGTGATGCATCTTCACCCAGTGCAGTTAGAACCCGTCTCGATGCTCCCAAAATTAAGACGCTTTGATGATTCAAATGCTTAAAACAATGGCTCCAAGGGATTCGAACTCTCGACCTCAGTTTACGAGACTGGCGCTCTAACCAACTGAGCTATGCAGCCACCCTAACCTACGTATCATAAAGTGTTTTATTGGCTTATTAACGGTACCGAGAAATAAGCTGCAAGCTGTGTCTGACATAGGTAACACTTATCTATTGAATTAATAATACGCTATTTTCTGTAGCTGATAAAATATCAGTTGAGAATAACGCAATGTTCTCTTAAAACATGGACTTAAACTTACATATTAGAACTCATTATATTAAAGAATATATTAATTCATCTTTGTAACAGTTACATCCTAGCTCCTTTCTTCTCCCAAGAAAGCTACAATATAAACGTCCTAGACTGTGATAGTATCCATTTGGAAGATCTTGCTGTTTGACATTTTAAAGATCTTTTTAGGTCTCATTCATGCAGAAATTGAAAACTACCTGTATGTTAACAGTATTTTATCTGTATGCATCGAACAAGGCTTCAATAGCACTTTACATCATCTAAACGGTTATATGTTATAAATGTAACATGTTCAATTAATTTATTTACGAAGTAAATGATCAAGGAAGCTGTCAGTATCTTCATGTCAGCGGAACCTGATAACTGGAACATTACAGATCCAAGTAAATGAAAAGGTGCTAGATGAATACGAAATACTTCAAAGATTCTTCATACAAAGCCACAAAAAGAAGCATAAAATAAATAGACCTTGAATTTTCTCCAAATCATACACAAAAAAGGATAATTCCCCAATTTATGCCAAATTATTTTCATGTATTGGTAGAGCTCTGAAACAACCTTAAAACGTAATGCCGATCTGAATTCAGGTCAAAGTATACACCGAGATTGGGTAAAGTCTTCAGTGCAGCGTTTCAACAAAGACTAACAATCCAAATATTTTCTATTCGATGACTCGTAGTAAGAGATTACTGAACAAACAGAGAGTCCAGTTTAGACGAAGAAGAGTGTTTATTCTCATGGAGAGTGAGGAACAATCGTGCAACTGTAGTGATTTCATTTGGTGACGTCTGGGTTTCCTCATCAAAATTGACTGTTTCCCTTCGAGCTACAGCAAATGGTACGTATGACAATAAACAGTATATCGTTCGTGAATAAACAGAGACAGCAAGTTTGCACGCTGACAGGCAGACAGGATATTAGATTCAGTTAGGGCTATACAATCAATAGATTTGTGAATTGCGAAGTGGTTATTCAGATGGTAATTGACGGACAGAATAAATATATCAAAGCAGACTTGCGGATTTTAAGTGCAAATTTTACTTCGCTTAAATTTCAGGTTAGCTTCTCCACTGGTCAAAGTTTACTAAGTCGTTAATTCGGTAACTGCACAACTATAATACATATGTACTATTTAATAAGTTCACACAAGTTACCCATTGTTAGAATTTACACCTGTCAGTACGGCTATAGTGTTTATACCTTATGCATCCATATAGGGGACCAGGCCCGGCCCTAGGATGTGCGGGGCCCAAGGCAGGAAGCGATGAGTGCGGAACCCCATGCAAAAATACTGCATTGCGGAGAAGCGCGGGGCCCAAGGCGGTTGCTTCGTTCGCCTTGCCCTAAGGCTGGGCCTGTAGGGGACTCATTCATTTCAATGGTCCTTATTTGTTTACCATCGTAAATTATTTTTTCTTCGACATACAAATGAATTTTTTCGTAGTAAATTAATTAACTGTATAACCCACAGTTTGTACAAAAAATTGCTATGGGAAGAAAAGTTTTTTTTCTGCTTTAAATGTTCTTCTATGTACTCAAGGTGATACTCGTTCATTTCGTCTTAAATGGCATTAATTTCATCATCTAATTCATCGTTCAGAGCTTGCTGCTTTTTTCTGCATTTGAGTGGATTACCTTGCCGGCTTTCATGGCGAGCTTTAAGCCGTTATTTGATATTTCATTCAGGAACAAATAGTTGATCCCATGTTATACAAAGAAAGAAAAATAACACCCTACCAAACTTTAATCCTTTGCCAAGATTTTAACGGAGTGAGTCAGTTTGATGCATCTACACCAAATGCGGTTCGAAACCATCGATAAAAAACAAAAATTGGGAGGATTTGGTCAGTTACACGTTTAAAACAATGGCTCCAGATGGATTCGAACTCTCGACCTCCAGTTCACGAGACTGGAGATCTTTCTTTTTCTTTCTTTTTTTTGTTATTAACAGCTGTGGTTTATTCATAAAAATATTTGTTTCGAGATTGGTGCTCTAACCAGTTGAGCTATGGAGCCACCTCAAACTGCCTTTCATAAAGTGTTATTGACATATTAACTGTACCGAGAACTAAGCGGCAAGCTGTGTCGGACATAGGTAACAATTATCTACTGAGCTAATAATATGCTATTTTCTGCAGCTGATAAAATATCAATTGAGAATAAGGCAATGTTCCCTTAAAACACATGGACGTAGGTGTACCCATTAAAATTCATCTCATTAACAATACAGTCATTAACCGTTTACAGTTACATCTTAGCTACTTTCAGCTCCATTAAAGCTACAATACAAATATCCTAACTGAAATACCATCCATGTCGAAGATCTTTTAGTTTGAAACTCTAGGGACTTATTATGTCTGATACATGGAGAAAATGAAAACTACCTGTGTGATAACACTCTATTATCTTTATGCATGGAACATGGCTTGAATAGAACTGCACATCAACTTAACTTAAATGTTTTAAAAATTCATCATATTCCATTAGTTTACTTATGAAGTAAATAATCACTGCAGCTGAATAGAAAGTCTATTCTCATGTAGTCAGTAACAATCGCGCAGCTCTTGTGATTGCACTTGGTGAAAGCATTTATTTTCAAAATTGAATGTTTCCCATGGAACTACAGCAAATGATAGGTATGACAATAAATAGTACATCGTTCGTGCACAAATAGAGACAGCAAAGTTTGCACGCGCACAGGCAGACAGGACATTAGATTAAAATAGGGTTAAACAACCGCTAGATTTGCCAATTGCTGGAGTGGTTATTCAGAAGCGTAATTGACGGACAGAGTAAAATATTAAAACAGACTTAAGGATTTGCGTGCAATTTTTAATATATTTAAATTTCAGTTTAGCTTCTCCACTCTTCCGCTGTACAACGTCAGTAACAACCCCACATAATACCCACATACTATTTAATAAGTTCACACAAGTTATCCATTATTAGAATTTAAACCTGTCAGCATGCTATAGTATTTACACATTGTGCATCCATATAGGGAATTCATTCATTTAATCTGACCTTACCATGTTAATTCATTTTATTCTGCGACGTACAAGAAAATTCTTTCTTCATAAATTAATTAACTACATAACTCACAATATGTAAAAAAAATTGTTATGAGAAGAAAAGGATATTTTCTGCTTTTTAATAGTATTCGATGTCGTCAAAGTGAAACTCTGATTTAAGATAAAGATGGTTTTAATTTCATAATGTTTATTATTGCTCACAATTTATAATTATTACATATCCAATCCAATAAGTATTCCTTTTTTATTTACGTACAATATTGGTTTGCAATTCGTTTCATTTTGGTTATATCACGATGTCTCTGATTCTACCGTTCCCTTGATAAGCCCCCAAAAGAAGAAAAGCATCTTTGTCAGAAAATCAGACAACATCCAGACTTATACTGCTTTAAATATGGTTACTTGTATGTCTTATTTTAAGGTGTTTCGAAAATATGAAACGAGAGCAAAATATCCCAGACATATTATGCCATGAACTTTGCGGTGCGTCAGTGGGTGTTTTCAGAACTAATGTCGATATTTAGGTATGTTCTCCGTCAGACACATTATACTACAGATGTCCTCGATGATAACTTATCCGTTGTGACAAAAATCGAAATAACATTAAACTATCAAAAGATTTACATTCAGGAGACATAAATTATCGGAGAAAATCCGTTCTTTAAAGTGGTATCCAGGACACGATCTTGGCTTGAATGTGAACCTTTTCCGATTAATTTTGATCATAAAAAGCACCTAGAATCCCGGGGGAGCAGCTGACGGCAAAATGTGTCTTAGTACGTTCTTCAGAAATATTATTTCTTGACTAAAGTAAACAACACTACTTTCCTTTTACCAACTTGCAAATTTTGAACATTATCAACGTAGTTCTTATTGTTGATTAATGTTCATTTTTTGTATGTTTAAAAAGCTCGTTCAATAAATAGCGATTATTTTCACTCCACAGGGTTTCGAAGGTCTCAAAAAGGACAAGACACCAGAAATAGCAGTGTACAACATAACATTAAATTCGTTGTAGGTTGCAAATTAAGGAATTGAATGGGATTTTTTGCATTTAAGTGGATTACCTGTCCATTCCAAATTCACCTAGCTTACATAATGGGCTTTATGCTGTTATTTAATGTGTGATTCGGCAACGGATGGTTGATCCCACTTTATAAAAGAATAAAATAGTATTCCATAAAACTTTAGTCGTTTGCCAAAATTTGAAACAGAGTGATTCAGTTTGATGCATCAACACCAAATGCAATTCGAAACAATAGACATACCAAAAATATTAACACAATGGCTCCAGAGGGAATCGAACTCTCGACCTCCAGTTTACGAGACTGGCGCTCTAACCAACTGAGCTATGGAGCCACCTCGAACAGCCTATTATAAAGCATGTTATTGACTTATTTCCTCTACCAAGACCTAAGCTGCAAGCTGTGTCTGACATAGGTAACAATTATTTATTGAATTAATAATACGCTATTTTCTGCAGCCGATAAATATCAATTCAGAATAATGCAATGATCTCTTAATACGCATGGACTTAAGCATACACGTGAACACTCACTATATTAATGAATACATTAATTCACCTTTTTATCGGTTGCGTCTTCGTTACTTCCAGATCACAAGAAACCTACAGTACAAATATCCTAGACTGAGATACCATCCACCTGGAAGATCTCGTTGTTTGAAATTTTAGTGACTTTTTATTTATCATACATGCCGAAATAAAGTACCTATTTTGGCAACATTATTTTACCTTTATATCCAACAAGGCTTTCATAGTACTGTACATCGTCTTAATTGAAACGTTCTTAAAATGCATCATATTAACTTAGTTTATTTATGAAGTAAATGATCACTGAAGTTTCTACCATGTTCCTGTAACTGAAACCTGATAATTTGAACATTAAGGACCCAAGTAAATGACAAGGTGCGAGATACACACAAAATGCTTCAAGCATTCTTCACACAAAGCCACGAAAAGAAGCATAAAATATACCTCGAATTTTATCCAAATCATAAAAAACATACACAAATAAGGATATTTCCCTTAGTGTAAACCAAATTGCTTTCTTGTATTGTTAGAGATCTGAAATAAACTTAAAACGTAACGCCGATCTGCATCATGGTCAAGCATACACCCTAGTTGGGTAAAGTCGTAAAGGAAGTGTCTTTTGTGCAACGTTTCAACAAAGACTAACAGTCCAAACACTTTCAGTCCGAGGACTCTGATTAAGAAATTAGAGAATAAACAGAGTCTAGTTTGGACGAAAAAGAGTGTCTGTTTTCATGTAGAGTGAGGAACATCATACAGCTCTGGTGATTTCACTTGATGACGTCAATATTTCATCATAACAATTGACTATTTCCTTTGGAGCTACAGCAAACGGTAGGCATAATAACAAACAGTCGTTCGTTCGTGCATAAATAGAGGCATCAAGTTTGCAGACGGGACATTTGATTAAAATAGGGATAAACAATCACTAGATTTACAAATGGCCGCAGTGGTTATTCAAACGTGTAGTTAGTCGGAAGAATAAAAATATTAGGCAGATTTTCTAATCGTTTTATGGAAGTAAACTAATTGTTCTGGGGGCGTAAATAATGCAAAAATATTGCTAAATGACCTAGATTCAAATGTCAATGCAATCGATTAAGACATTTTGTAAATTGTTAAATTATTGAAGATTAATTATAACCAATAATCTCGACGCATCATATTTGGCCAAACAGTGTGGACCTTGTCACGTTAAGTTTTAGCTCTGCGATTAGCGTTGATGAATTTATTGAGGAATTAGAGGGAACCTTTTGGTACATCATGGTTCACATGAATACAAATATAAAACTAAAACCATTTTAATCATTTCAGGGCAAATACGTGTGTGCATATCGCAGTTAGATGTAGTACAACATTGCAAATTTGAGCGTATTTTCCTTGTCGCTTTAAAATAAGCATAAATTAGATTATTCTTTCTTTTCTTCAACTTGCTAATTTGAACATTGTAAACGTATCTCTGATAGTTGATTCATGTTCATTTTTTGGATGTGCAAAACGGCTTATTCAATAAAGAGAGAATATTTTTATTCGATGGAGATTTGAAGGTCAAACAGGGAGCGAAATGCTCGAAGCAACGGTATAGAAAAGAAAAGTAAATTCTAGCAATGTTGATAAGAATAGAGATTGATGAGGTTTTACTGCATTTAAGTGTTATACCTGTTCGTTCCAGATTCACATAACTTACATGACGAGCTTTATAGGTCTATATGAATTGTGATTCGGCAACAGATAGTTTATTCCGTGTGATACGAAGAGAGAAAATAACATTCTGTCAAACTTTAGTAGTTTGTCAAGATTTTGAATCAAGTGATTGAGTTTGATGCATCTACACCTATTGCATTTCGAACCCAACGAGATCCCCCAAACTGAAGATGACTTGATTATTCAAAGCTGAAAAACATTGGCTGCAGAGAGAATTGAACTCTCGACCTCCAGTTTACGAGACTGGCGCTCTAACCAACTCAGCTATGGAGCCTGCTGTATCTACGTTTCATAAAGTGTGTTACTGGCTTATAAACTCCTCGAAGAACTAATTTGCAAACTGTCTGACATCAATAAATATGATGCGTTGAGCTAAGCAGGGTAGTATCTACATTGAACCGGAGATAGAAGTTCCACTCTGTTTTCGCTTAACTTTCTATATATATATATATATATATATATATATATATATATATATATATATATATATATATATATATATATATATATATCTTCGCTATGAATGTACGCAGATAAATGAAGCATGGAGACAATAAAAACTTCAGTGTTTGAGGGTATAGTCATAGTGATAACTGCCACATGCTGATCTCTTTATTAAGCTCCTAACATTAAGATGACTTGATTGCAAATTTGAATTTATAATTGTTTGCAATATTCATCAGAGAGTTTACCAGATCCTATACATAGAAGTTCTGTTTTCTCCTTGTTCACTTTTGCACCAGATCTTTCACAATACAAGTCAAGTACATTAAAAGATTGATTATGGATTGTGTGTCCAGTAATGTCAAGGTTCTTTTATTTGCATGTTGAAAGACTTTACTTGTATTACTAGACAGTGGGAGTGGAATACCTTTGATATAAGGATTTGCTTTGATAGCGAGCCCTAAGGGTTCTGCTGCTAATATATATAACATTGCTGATATAGGACAAAATTTGTCTGACTGAATTTTTAATTAAAAAGGTATTCGTTAGATGCCCACTGCATTTGAAACTGCTTTCAATTTCACTATAAAACATCTTTCTCCACTGAATACAATTGTCACCAAGCCCCAACTTTCGTAAAACAGACATCAAATATGAGTGACTAACTCTGTCAAACGCTTTATCTTGATCAATTTTTAAGATATATCCCTCAAGATTGTCTATCTCAACCATATATATAATATCTCTCACAGTCACTATCATCATTGCAGTCCGTCGGTGGGTCGACGATGACTGTCCTATGGCTTATGTCTCGCTGCGATGTTTCTCCTCCATTAATCTCGACCTGGAGCCAGAGTATTCCATCTCCTGGTGTCAATCTGTCTAGCTTTCATGTTTCTCTTAGCCACATCATTGAATCTTAGCCGGGGTTTTCCTTGATTTATGTTTCCTTTCATCAGTTGTGAGTACATAAGTTGCCTCGGGAGTTTCCCCTCATCCATCCTATGGACGTGACAAAGCCATCTTAGGTTTTTCTGAATAAGAATGTCGGTCATAGACAGGAGTCCTGTTCGCTTCATTACTTCTATGTTTGTGACCTTGTCCTCCCATTTAATTCGTGAATTTGGCGGAGGTGGCCCATCATATAAGCATGAAGTCTCTTTGCCTGTGTACGATAGATCGTCCAGGTTTCTGCACCATACAGGAGAGATGACATCACTATGGCACGATATACTTTCCCTTTCACACGAGCTGACACATGAGTATTGTTCCAGAGCCTATGCTGTACCTTGCCGAAAGCAATGCTGGCTTTCCCCAACCTGTATGTTATCTCACTCTCAAGGCTAGCATTGTCTGAGATAGTACTACCAAGGTAGACAAAGTTTTTGCACTGGACTAGGTCCTCACCATCGATGGTTATGGGGGTTGGTGGAGGGGGTGCGCTGAAGAGTTTTACCGGTTGGTACATGCATTCTGTCTTACTGATGTTTATTTTCAGGCTGAATTGTTTTGCAGTCTTGGAAAACTTGTCCACTATTTTCTGCATATCCTGTGCGTTGTGTGCTACAATGGCACTGTCATCCGTAAACAGTATTTCTCGCACTACCAATTGCCTGGTCCTTGTCTTTGCCTTGAAGTGTGACACATTGAACAGATCGCCATTCTGGTGTGTCTGAATGTATATACCTTCATTTGTACCTTCAAAAGCCACCTCAAGCATTGCTGCTAAGTAGAGCGAGAAGAGGGTCGGCTCCAGTACACATCCTTGTTTAACACCATTTTTACTGGAAATTCTTTGGACTGCACGCTGCCGAGGGCAACATATGCTTGCATACCAGTGTGGAGGGCTTTGATGACATTGATGACTTTTTCTGTTGTGCCGAACTTCCTGAGCACTTGCCATAAGCCATCCCGAGACACTGTGTCGAAGGCTTTGGTGAAATCTATAAAGCCAGGACAGTCCCTATAGTATCAGCAATATCTCTCCCATCTGTACAACATGTCTGAATTGGAGATATAATTTTCGGTAATACAAGTTTTAAACGTGTAGACAAAATCCTTGCCAAAATTTTATAATCTACATTAAGTAAACTTACAAGGCGCCAATTTTTCAACCTTCTATCATCTCCCTTGTTTTTATAAATAAGCGATATAACCTGAAATCTCATTGATCTCGACATAATAATGTCATTCTTAACACTCTGAAAAATGTGTAACAGAATATCATCTATACAATCATAAAATTTACAATACCACTCTACTGTCACTCCTTCCGGGCCGGGACTTTTATTTTTAGCCATCCCTTTTATAGCTGTACGTATTTTATCAACTGTTATTATGGCAGCTCACATATCTTTATCCTCATCAGGTACAGAACAGTTTACAAGATTTAAAAGTGAATCTGTACAATTATCATAAACTGTTACCGAAGAATACAAATGACTATGAAACTGAGATATTTAATCTAAGATTTCAGTTGTATTTGAAATAATTACATAGTCATCGTCAATCAATTCATTGATTACATTTATCTTGCATCGATATTTTTCAAGATTAAGAAAGTACTTAGTATTTCTATCGCTTTCAATCGCCCATTTCGTCTTAGATCTCAATATAGCACCCCGATAAAATTCGGTTTCATAGTCACTTAACTGATGTTTTAGTTCCTCTTATTTGTTAATGTTATATGATTCGTTATTGGCAACATTTTCTCAAAATGATTTGAATTTATTTTGCAATCTAAAATATTCTTGTAATCTTTCATTATTTCTTCTTGTACAGTATACTTCCGAGAATTTTTAATTTTGTGTTTTACATTATCCCACCAAATGAGTGGTTCACTGAAATACATTTCTTCAGTTTTTCTTTCGGCAAGAATTGATTTCACTCTCTGTACATATTCTTCCTCACAAAGAACATTGATATTTCGTATCCATAATCCAGGCCCTATTTCTGCTTTGCATGTATTTAGTTTAAGGTACACGGAAGAATGATCACTACAGGATGTATCTGTATAGTAAATGTTTTGCACACAGGAATGCAATTTCGAGGCAATCAAAAAATAATCTATCCTACTCTGCTTCATTTTGTCTAGTACAACTTTGTTTTCTGGAGAAAATACGAGTACCAGAATTTCGTAATTTTCATAGATCGGAAATATTCCTATGATAGATACTTTTATAAAGCTCTCGAACAGCTACATCATCAATATGTACGGTTTTGTTATGTCGATTAATTCCAGCTAAAGCTGTATTGAAATCACCAGCCAAGAAAGTGCTCTCACTATCATTATTATGCAAATATGCGTTTAATCTCATGAAAAAGCTATACCTTTCTCGCACAAGATGAAATATTCGTCCCTCTTCAAACATTTCTTGTGTCACCTGAGTTTTCAATTTTCTTACTTACTAAACCAGCAACACCAGCCCTTCTATTGTCGGCATTACTATAAAATATGTCACCATTCCAAATCTCATTTTGTCTGCTACTTTCAGCAAACTCAACATCCCAAAAGGTTTCTTGCAATAATAAAATATGGCCTCTTTTTTCTTTAAATATTTCTAAAACAGACTATAGTTTATTCAAATCTCGCAAGCCGTTTACATTTAGAGATACAATATTTAAAGTCATTATAATGATGAATGTGTTGAAAGTGTTAAATATTGTTGAATTCTTCATCATTTCCATGAATACTAAGAATTATTTAATGGGTCTTCGTCCGATGCTAATCGTTTTCAAGTTAGGTACTGGATTAAACCTTCTCCTCCTCCTCTGTACGACTTTGAAAGTGTCTTTATCAGTACTGTTATTTCCATTTCCGTTTTCTTGAAAACTCTTAGCTTCCTCTCATCCTTCAATAGCGACTTCAACCACCATCCTGCTGTCATCAATTCATGGATCCGTCACCGATCTATCACTAATAGTAAGAATGTTGTCTAGTTCCTCCTCCGGTTCTATTTCTTCATCGCTCTTATCGACTCCGCTTCCTTCATTTTCCTCCCCTCTTTCTCCACTATATTTATCCTGTATTGCATTTCAACTTCTTCTTCATTATCTGCAGCACTCTGTAACTCCAATAATTCTTCCTACCTAGCAGCATCACCAAACTGCGGATGAACTTCCACAACATCCTCTCTGTAACATGTACATGTTTGGGCATCTTTATGGCATTTGTCGCATATCCCACATCAACACATCAAAGGAAAACTTCCGTAACTGTCACATCGTTGCCTTTGCAATTCTTAGCTACATGGCGCTGCTCCCCACACTTAGAGCACACAAAATCAGGGCAATCTTCCATTACATGATCAGGATCTAGACATCTAGAACACACCTTTACTTGCTTATCGTGCAATACTCTAAAGTCTTTCTGACCATTTACAGTCTGAAACTTCAGACTGTAAGGCAAGGATTTTATCACTTTTGAATCAGATGTTTTAAGCATCCAATAAATTTAACATCTATTTGCAAAGACTGATTTTCTTTATTGCAACATGAAACCAAAGTTGTCAACCTTCAAAATATCAAGTTGTAAAAAAGAGAAAAACATGAATTTGTTGATACTAACTGTGGAAAATGTAATACTTTCATGAATATTTCATGACGATTTTTACTGTCAATTGTTCAATTCAAAAATCCACCTGTTATGACTGCAGTTACGGTACTTATCAAATTAGTCCACGTCTTGGAAAAAGTCATCTTTAGTCTACACTCACTGTTAACAATAACTTAGCTACAGGTCTTTAAAAGGACAATTGTTCAAAACACTATTTCAGCTGAATTGATATAGGAAGGGCTGATGTTGCACGGATCGGATCGAAGACCCTTGACTAGCAATTACGATGCTAAACTGGGTCTGAGGCCCAAGAAAACACAGAAATAATAATGGTAGGTTCCAGCGGGACCTGAAACCTCGCCCTCCAGTTTACTACACTGGCACTCTAACCAACTGAACTATGGTGTCAGACATAATCTGTCATTATTACAAAATGATTAGAAAATCAATCCACTAATTTACATCTTAAACTTTAGCAATAGTGTAATTTTTAATTCCCTTTCAAAACTGTTTTGGGCTCAAAGTCTGTCTCAAACAACTACGGCTCCATAGCTCTGTTCGTTAGAGCACCAGTCTTATAAGCTTATATATATATATATATATATATATATATATATATATATATATATATATATATATATATAGTCTATAATCATCAACCATCTCACACGTCTTTTGCAACCAATATTTTAAGGTCCCATTAGCTGCTACCTTAATGTAGTGTTGTACTGAACAGCTGTTAAGCAATCATTTTTCGTCGAATGAAGTTTGCATAATGAAGTCCTAGGACAGTTGTCAATTTATAGGACGTATATTACTCTCTACTGTGTTTGCTTTCAAAAGGAACTACAACCAAAGTAATCCAGTGAAAAGTTCCAATACCATCTCTCAATGTGCTAACTCTTAGCACAAACGTTAAGTTACAAATTTATCTTTTTGTACTAATAGACTCGTGTCAATACAAGAACATTAAAAATGAAAATGAATCAAGAATACAGTGAATGGCAAGTTGTAAGCCTGTCTCATCAAAGGAGATAGTATTATGGTGCGGTTGACTGTGGACATTATAGACCAATAGGTGTCAATCAACTTTTGCTCAAGGTAAGCGATCTTAAATTATATTTAAATATGAAGAAAAACCAAAACTTTTTCTTATTAGACTTATCATGATTGTAACCTCTTAAAGTTACAACCAAACATTTATAGGTTTCTTTATTTCTCTGAGTGAATGGAATGAAATTTAACAAAGTACTTTCTCCAAAAATTATTATTCTAAACCAATTTCTCTTTGAGCCACAATTACCATGACCGTTCACGTTTTGACTCCAAAGTCAATGACCTTGACCTTCGACCCCTAAATTGCACAACTTTATAACATAATGCTCACCGCATAACAGCCACGAGATGCATGCAAAAAGAATCTTCTGTGCCAATAGTAAGATATTTTTTTCATCAAACAAAAGTTTTTTTAGTATGTACGTAAGACAAATATACAGAGATATTACAGGACATGTGTCATAGGTTCGCCACTGTAAAGAATTTACTAGTGAATTATTCCTAACGTACCTTTACTATGAACACTCTATTGGGAACTATTCTAGATATAGGACATTATTTGTACGCGACTTCTATCCTGCTGGAAGATTTATTGTGTACTGTGGTAAATTCGGTTTTTACGTTTCATTCATTGTGACGTCAAAATTCAATCTTATTTACCGTTTACGTTGGATTCTTTGTATTATTACCGGCGCAAATGTTTAATTTTCCAGACATTAATTAGCACAACAGTGAACCAGTCTTCCTGGAGACATAGATAATAAAGAGAATAGTTCGTACTATATAGTGAAAATACAGAATAAAATGATTAATAGTTTTGCCCGTGGCTAAGATCATGTAAATAACTCTTTGGCTTGCGGTCATTTGTTAGTTCTTGTATCTTAGGTAATGTTAGATTTCCAAGTATATTCACTAGGCTGACATGTATACCCACTAAACATACATAAATAATTTCTTACCCTAACCCTGATCAGATCTGTGTACAATGTTTCAATTCAAGCTACCAGTTCAACATTTTCATTTTCAATAATAAATGTATGGCTCGAAACGCGTGTCCATATTTAGGGGAATAATCGTCTATCCCTGTCTGTGTGAATTTAAACAATACAAGCCAATTCGGCAACAAGAGATTGCTTGTACTTTAGCAGATCGAATAATGGCTAAGATGTACTGAGAGATGGGGATAACAGGGCTCCATGGGGGGATGGTAAGGGGTTTACCAAAAAAAAAGCTACAAAAACCCACAAAAACATACACACACAAACGTGCAGTCATTGTCATTTGAACTTTGACCCTCGTTTTATTCTTGTGCACATTTATTGGGTATTATGCACAATCTGAGTAAATGGACACGTAGACTTTTGTTTTACTGCTCTTTTGAGGAAAGTCGGGGCCCTTTTGAAAATTTTTAACAACATACCCCAACAACACTTGACCTCATCTGGCCCTGTGTTGGATGAATGGAGACTGACTCAAACAATGTCATCCAATAAGAATCGTCAAAAGCTTGTATGCACGCATGCCTAACGCCACAAAGTCGAATACTTCGTGAATATATACTATCACTGTGCTAGAATAAATTAATTGAAAACGATTGCAGAGTCGTTCAGACAGTGTCACTAACATAATATAGCCATTGTGGTGCAGATGTGTCGTTCACCCTTAATATAAAATTAGAGACCAGTGAGGTTCAACTGATCAAGTAAGATTGTAACTCGACTTAAGAATTAAAGTTTCCATAAGAACATATCCTATCTCATCATCGCTAGTCAAGGGCTGTTGTACCTTTTAGTTTCGCATCAAAGCATCTCGAGTTTAGTTATCTCAAATAGTATTTACTATTCCACTATCTATCCCACCCCCACCACATAATTAATGGACATCCCCCTAAGGAGGTGTCTCGTGCTTACTTGATTTAGCCTACAGGGTCTCCAAACGGGCACTTCTTAAAAAATCAGTTTCAGTTAGGTAGATATGTCATGGGTTGGTATTGAACGGAGTGGATCGACAACACTGGACTAAAATATTCGCACAGTTTTACCCCACCCCACCCCTCACTACCACCCCCCAATTGTTATTAAAAACCGAAAAGCATCAAGAATATAAAAAATGCACACAATTTAGTCATTTTATTCATTGAATTTATGATTTCTGATCTGACCGTCGATAAGGTGCCCTAACACTCTCGGCCAATTGGGGTTTCAAAGCAAACAGAGCTCCCAAAGTAAACCAGCAGACAGACTGCAGACTGTCGATTTCTCGTTTCAAGTGCAGTCCAGTTTATTAAATTCTCTGTTGTTAAATATTTGCACTATGTAGTTTTAATGTTTCTATAACCAATTAGACAAATAAAAAGGAGGAGCTCATGTAAACACCTCTTCAAAAATATGTAACTCCAAAATTTAAGGAATTATTGAAATAGTTACAGATGGCGAACAACATCGCATCTGTTTCTTGAAAATAACGACTCACCCATGCAAATATGGCGATCATGTTACTAAAGAAACTCCAGTTTCATTCGAAACGCTAAGAAGGTGACAGTGTTTTGAGTCCCTGGCGACAGTCAGGTAAGAACTTGTAAATCAATGAATGAAATAACTAAGTTCTGTCTTTTTTATATTCTTGAAGGCTTTTAAAATTGGTAGGGGCAGAAACAATCGAGAAAAGATGACGCCACACAATTTCTGATTTCTAAAAAACAAACCAACGAAAAGTTTTTAACAGGCTCTAGTGGGATTCGAACCATCGACCTCCAGTTTACTAGACTGGGGAGCTAACTGTGCTATGAAGCCAGACAAAACCTGTCTGGTAGATGTTCTAATTAGTTTGTAAATACGCCTAATGTGTTTTTGTGTCTCCGAATCCTGAGTGATTGCTAATTTTCAAGCTGTCATCGTTTCAAATTTCCCATATCGATCTAATACAGATTGTTTAAATTCAACCAGATAGTAGCCTGTAATCTAGTCAATCGCTTCAAGTACTTCTCAAAAGTACTAATTTCTGTGATTAACTATTGATATATGATCAATAAACGGTTATATTCACAGACTTTGAAAACTAATGTTTTGATTTCTTTCTTTGAAGTATGGCCATAATAACGATGCATTGATAACTATGGAGAGCTCAATATATTTGTGTTAAAGCCAGACAATGCAATATATCGTGATTACAACGTAATGTCTTCTCTATATCGCTGTATTACTACGAATTAAAAAGGAATTGCAGGATAACTTAATCACAAAACTATATGTAATCTACATCTCAAGTACGCATGTATAAAGCAGAACATCTATTACACAGCCTGAGAGAAATTCAGTAAACTTCAATTTACATATTACGTTACACGTATCAATTAGAACGTCTATTAGAGTCCATCCACTGTTCAAAAGACAGTAAAAACAAATTATTTGGGAAATTTAAATAAATTTAATATTGCTACTACGTTTTTGTTTGAAGAAAATTAGGATGCCTTCAACGATCAAGAAACCATCGTTTCTACATTTTAGCTGCATAAACACGTGGCATTTACAATCAGAACTATTGGCTTGGTTAGTTGTCTTACTAGTATGAGGTCCCAAATAAACTTACTTTGCTCTGATTACAAAAACAATACTGTCGTTACTTAGTGCAGGACCAGAGGGGGGGGGGTAGGACCCCTAAAAAGCAACAAGGTACACATAAACAAACATACAATCACTTTTCGCTTGAAATTTGACTATCTTTTTATTCTAGGAATTGTCAATGGGCTTTTTACCCATTATT
The DNA here is from genome assembly GCA_016617855.1 of Megalonaias nervosa. Lineage (NCBI taxonomy): Eukaryota > Metazoa > Mollusca > Bivalvia > Unionida > Unionidae > Megalonaias > Megalonaias nervosa. The sequence goes on along the minus strand of JAECUM010008447.1, from coordinate 16,440 downwards.
GTAGTCAGTTTATTTCAGTAATATCTTTTCTTCATGCCCAATTTATTGATGGGACAACTCTCAGATAGAGAGAGAAAGATAGAAAGACATCATGCTGACCTCCATTTTGAAATATTATTAAAGGTTTCAATTCAGTATATATTCCAGTGAATGTCTTGATCCAAGAATTTTATCAGAGCACTTTTGTATTTCCAGAGAAAATAATCACTCAAGTCAATAATTTGAAGAAATAAAATTCACCCCAAACTGGTCACAACATAATACAACTTAAAGTGCTAGATGTTAAAGCACGACTGGTAAAATCCTCACCGTCACAAGATAATAAAATTCTCTGCTTGACCTCAGGTCACAATTAGCACTTTCTAGAAACAACCATTACCTAATGGAAAATGCCCTTCGAGAATCATTTAATGAGCCTTGTTTATTTACAACACAATAGAATACAAAATTCATTTAGGAATCTCCAAAACCCTGACCCAGATCAACATATTTACTCCCTCTTTGTTTACCTGAATAATAATCCTGATAATAAGCTTATACACATAGACAATAATGAAGCTTTTATTAGTTGTTGACATAAACGAAATACAAAAGTCAATTAGGTCAAGCAGAAATGAACCCAATCCTAGACAAGGTCAAGTCCAGCATACAATGTTACATTACAATAACATGTAATGAAATAAAAATCCAAAAAGTAACAAACAAACAATTAAGTTAAGTATGCATAACACTTCCCCTCATAAAGAAAAAGAAAGATTTACGTAATAAAGCCTTCTTTTCACTATAAGTCAAATATGCATGTGGTAAAAAAAAACAACATAAAATGAAATCTTATGAATGACATAAAGTATGCATGGAACAGTATATTTCTATACACGTGAAAGTGCATCTGCTATTATATTGTCTTTTCCCTTGATGTGACTGATGTCATTATTATGTTCCTGCAACAACAAACTCAACTTTAATAATCTCTGATTTTTGTTTTTCGTCTTGCCGATGAAAGTAAGGAGGTTGTGATCACAAAACACAATAATCGGAGAAGGAGCTGAACTAATGTAGACTTCAAAGTCTTGTAATGCAAATATCAAAGCCAAAATTTCGTTTTCGATTGTGGAACAATTTCTCTGGTGCTTATTTAATTTCTTAGAAAATTAGCACACTGGATGATCAACAAGATTTTTATCTTCTTGAATCAATACTGCTTAAACCCCAAACATCACTTGCATCAACAGACAGTTTAAATGATTGGCAGAAATTTGGAGCTGTAAAAACTGGTGCACTCTTAAGTATGGCCTTAAACTTATCAAAAGCCTTCTGACATTTTTCAGACCAAACAAACTCGTTTTTCTTGCTCAATAAATTTGTCAAGGGTTCAGAAATTATGGAAAAATTGGAACAAAATTGTGACAAAATTTCCGATAGTATCCAGCCATATCCAAAACACGCATCAGTTGCTTTTTAATGATAGGCACAAGGAATTCAGAGATAGCCTTAACCATAGCATTTATAGGTTTAATCATGCTCAAAAACGTTGAAAAGTACTTGGCGAACACTTTATCCCAAACGGCATCACTTTATATTCATAACGTCCATCTGGAGTCAAGAATGCCGAAATTTCCCTTGCCCATTTCGTCAGTGAAATTTGCCAAAATCCTTTCAGAAGGTCAAATTTGGTGACATACTTTTCATTTCCAATTTTATCAATGCAGTCATCGATTCTGGGTAATGGAAATGAATCTGTTTTAGTCACACTGTTCACTTTTCTATAATCAGCGCACGTATCTGATTACGGAACAGGTATACATGGTGAACTCCAGTTACTTTTACTCTGCACTATGAAATCATTCTCCAGCAAATACTGAATTTCTTTTTTCAAGCATTCCTCTTTGAAAGGGTTTATTCTGTATGGGTGTTGTTTTACAGGTGTGGAATTTACAATTTCAACGTCATGGTAGATTTTCTTTGTTCTTGTATTAACATCTCGAAATAAGTCCTCAAATTCAAGAAATAACTGTTTAAGTTCATTCCTTTCTTGTTGTTGCAAATGTAAAATTTCTGGTCGAGATTATTCATAATTTCTAAATTCCGACGGTTTGTTACTACAAATTCAATAGAGTCCGATTGAATTCCCTCGCTTAAATCTTCACTGAGTGGGGCAGGTACAACTAAATTAATTGCATGATTAGCCTGGCAATCTCTCTCAACATACGTTTTAACATATTTATGTGGCAAAGTTGTTTCTGTTTTCGCCTCCCAGGATTATTTATGATATAATTTAAATCATTTACTTTCTTTTCAACTGTGTAAGGACCATAATACTTGGCCTGAAGAGGATTTTGTGGTAAGGGCAAGAAAGTCAGAACTCTATCACCAGGCTGAAAACTCCTTTCCTTTGTATTTTTATCATACCTTAATTTCATTTTTCTCTGAGTAGAGTGCAGATTAGTTCTTGCAACCTACACAAACATTTAACAACTAATACGTAAAATTGGAAACATAATCGAGAAGATTGATTTCGGTATCTTCATTAGAAAGACGTTTCTCTTTTAAGAACTGCAATGGTCCACGCCAGTACGTCCAAAACCTAGTTCAAAGGGATTGAATCCTAAATATTCATGAACTGAGTCCCTAACAGCAAACAATAGTAAATGAATGCCTTCATCCCAGTGTTTACCTGTATCGAAACAATAAGACCGAATCGTATTCTTCAAAGTTTGATGAAATCTTTCCAAAGCTCGTTGACTCTCATGGTGATAGGCAGAAGACATGCCCTGTTGGATGCCTAATTTGTACATAACTTGCTGAAATATTCCAGACATAAAGTTTGACCCTTCATCCCACTGGAGAGATTTGGGAAGGCCAAATTTAGTTTAAAATATTTATCAAAGATTTTACTATTGTTTTAGTTTCAGTATTCCTCAATTGAATTGCCTCTGGGAATCTTGTTGACGCACACATTATGGTCAACAAGTATTAGTTACCTGACTTGGTCTTAGGTAAGGGACCAACACAATCTACCATTATTCTGCTACATGGTTCGTCAAATGCAAGAATAGGTTGCAGATGAGCCTTAGGTATCTTCTGATTGGGTTTTCCTACCATTTGACAAGTGTGACAAGATCTGCAGTATTTACAAACATCACTTTTGATTTTTGGCCAATAGACGTTATTAACGATCATGTGATAGTCTTATAAAGCTTTAAATGACCAGCCAAAGGAGATTCATGGGCCAGACTAAGAATGTCCTGTCTCTACGATTTTGGAACTACAATTTGATAGTTCACTGACCACTTGTCACCAGAAGGTACCTAGGGTGGTCTCTATTTTCTCATAAGAATCCGATTTTTAATGTAATAACAAAGCAGTTACTTTTGTGGCTTCAGTTTCACTAATGGCCCTCTGAAACACACAGGAGATCTCGGGATCATTTTCCCTGTTCAACGACAAGTGATTATCGTTGGTCAGCCTGAGTAGAATAAAGAGAATGAGTAGTTAAAATAGGATCACTGTGATCAATACCCTTTGACTGATCCAAACAAGGAGTGAAAGTGACCTCATCAAATGCCTGACCAATACATGTCAGTTAAACGAATATTTTCATTCTCAAGCTTTCTTTGGCATAGTTCAAGCAACTGTACAAGCTGGGTATAAATCAGGGAATTCTTTTTCAATACGATTGACTTTTTGATCCAAACAAGCTTGTCAGTTACAAGTGGATTAATGACAATATTATCTCCAGTTAGGTCATGGCCTAGTAATAAATGAACGCCCTCAATGGGTAAAGAAAATACTGTTCCGATAGTCACGGATCCTGAGACTAAGTCTGATGACAAATTTACACAGTGGAGAGGAACATTAACAAAGCCGCACTCTACTCCCTGAATGAGAACACTCTCATTAGAAGAAGACTTTTCAGAAAAAGGCAAAGTACCTGATAATAAAAGACTCTGTGAAGCTCCCGTGTCCCATACAATTTTAATAGGGATAGGATTGGCCGAATCATTCATGAGTGACATAGAACCCTTTGACATGAATGGTTCATAAATCTCCATAATAAAATCAGACTGGGGTTTATTAGACCCAACAAATGTATTGCTTTCAATACATGACCGTGACCTTGACCTCTTAGAAATAAGATTATTTGGAATAGGTCTGTCTTGATTCAGTTGCTTATTTTTCGATCTGAAGCAATCAGAAACAACGTGTCCTTTCTTCTTGCAATAGGTATACATAGGAAGAGATAAGTACTTCTGATCAATCTTATCAGAAACTTGGTTTCTAAAAGTTGTGCCAGATTGAAATTTAGAAGGGCTCGTATTAGGCTGAAATACTTTCTTACCAGGAGACGGCTGAGTAGAAGACTTACTTACAAAAGAACCTTTATGAGCTACGGAATACTCGTCAGCAGTACAAGCAGCATTTTCTAAAATTTCGACCTTATGCTCATCAAGATAAGTCTTAACGTCACTATGGACGCAATTCTTGAACTCCTCAAGTAATACGAGTTGTCTTAGATTTTCGTAATATTGATCACCTTTCTTGGCTAAGCACCACCTATCAAATAACTGCTATTTTTTTCTTGCAAATTCGACATGTGTTTGTCCAGCTTCTTTTTTTATAGTTCCTGAATTTTTGCCGATAACCCTCTGGGAGTAACTCATAACCCTTTAAGATGCATTCCTCAACCTGATCATAGTCAGTACTCTGCTGTACTATAAGAGAAGCATAGATGTCTCGGGCATTGCCAAAAAGTGCATTCTGCAATAATAGAGTCCAATGCTCCCTTGGCCATTTCGTATTTTTAGCAGTTTTTTCAAAATGAGGAAAATATTTATCTACTTCTTTTTCTCTAAAAGGGGGCACTAACCTAATTATTCTTAGTAACATCAAAACTTGAATTTGTATATAAAGTGAGAATGTGGTTTTCACTTGTCACCTCTAATTCTCTTAATCTAAATTGAAACTCTCTTTCTTCCTTTTCTTTTTTTGCATTTGCATCTGTCTCTTTCTCTCTACTCTTTTTCCAATTGTAACTGCATTTGTTTCTCTTCCTTCTGTAACTGCATTTGTTTCTCTCTCTCCTCTTTCTCCAACGCATTTGTTTTTCATCTTTCTGTAACTGCATTTGTTTCTCCCTCCTCTTTCTCCAATAGCATTTTCCTCTTTCCTCCTTATCTAATTACATTTGCATTTGTTTTCCCTCTTTATCTTTCTGACGTTCAGGCTTTCTTAACTCTAATTGCATCTTGCATTTTAATTTTAATTCCTTTACTTTTATGTCAGAGTCTGATACAGACTTACTGATCAAATCCAAAGTACTTTTATCCAATACATATTTTCCACCAAATATTGTTTATTTCTTGCTTCGTTAAAGAAGCTTTTGCCTCAGAAAGATCATATTTTCTGCCAAGTTGAAGAAATTCATCTTTTTTCAAGACGTCTAACTGCTCCTGGTTAGGATATGAAATAAAGATCTTCACTTTAGATTACATTGTAAAAAGCTTGCTGATTTACTAAAAATGTCTAAAATGTGAAATCATAATTGGGATTTTAAAAATTCCGAAACTAGGGGAATTTAAATTTCAAAAACAAAGTTTTCTGAAATATTTTAGCAAAATTCGTATCCCAAGGACGAGCGCCCAATTTTCAGTTATGAGTCTATGTTCTTAAAATAAGTAATAGAAAAGAGTGAAGACAACAAGCTTTGTAAAATTTAACAAATAATTTATTTCCCTAGAATGCAAAGTGAAAAATGAGAAAAAAGAACTAACGGTATTGAGAATTAAATCCAGAAATAATTCAAGAATTCAAGACACAAGTTCTAGTAATAAAAAGTCCTGAATAAAACTCAGTTCAAGTCCTAAAGAGATCCATTATTGAAAGCGATGACGTGTCTCGTATAGCCTACGAAGTACTGATGTGTCAACAGTCTCTTGTTGAATCACAGAAATATTAAAGGTTTGAATTCAGTATAAATTCCAGCGAATGTCTCGATCCAAGAATTTTATCAGAGCACTTTTGTATTTCCAGAGAAAATAATCACTCGAAGTCAATAATTTGAAGAAATAAAATTCAACCCAAACTGGTCACAACATAATACAACTTAAAGTGCTAGATGTTAAAGCACGACTGGTAAAATCCTCACCGTCACAAGATAATAAAATTCTCTGCTTGACCTCAGGTCACAATTAGCACTTTCTAGAAACTACCATTGCCTAATGGAAAATGGTCCTCGAGGATCATTTAATGAGCCTTGTTTATTTACAACACAATAGAATACAAAATTCACTTAGGAATCTCCAAAACCCTGACCCAGATCAACGTATTTACTCCTTTCTTTACCTGAATAATAATCCTGATAATAAACTCATACACATAGACAATAATGAAGCTATTATTAGTTGCTTACATAAATGAAATATAAAAAGGCAATTAGGTCGAGCGGAAATGAACCCAATCCTGGACAAGGTCAAGTCCAGCATACAATGTTACATTACAATAACATGTAATGAAATAAAAAATCTTAAAACTAACAAACAAACAATTAAGTTAATATACATAACAAAATTCAGGACCTAAAGTCTGCAACATAGCAATTCTGACTAGACTGCGGAAAGCGCAATGTATATAAAGTTTTTCTTACACTGATAGACATATGCTTTGTTCATAATACGTTATGGCTTATAACACCTAGCTCCAACTTTCGTGTTCTTGGAGATCGGAAAATTGTTCGTACTTCCGAAGAATTCCGAAGAGCTCTGCATTTTGTATTCCGATTCCACGAATAATTTGCCTCGTCAAAAATGAAAGTGACTCTACACTTATGACGAAACCGCTAAGAATGTTGCTGACGTAAAACGTTTTTCTTTTGTACTGCATTGCTAATTTTTCTTATTGGAATATACAAAACAACAATAATATATTATGGTGTAACGTACAAATGCCATAGTACATAAGAACAATAGTAACCTCTCTTAAAGGTATACAATTTGTGTTACAATAATAACATGCTAACAATGATAAACTTTATTAAAGGCATACTATTTTGAATTACACAATTCAAACGTTCTAACAATCATCATCTTTAATAAAATTATACAAATTTAAATTACAATTCTCATGATTGCACTTTATACAAATCTCTCAAAAATTACATCATGACAATACCCGCGTGGATATTTGAGCCGAATCCTCAAGGCTCAATAAAGGAAATGACATTCATAGGAAAAAAGTCAAATTGAAAAATCAAAATACAATAAATAAGATAACTGTAAGATATTTTTAGAAAATTCGAATAATCTATTTATTGTTAGATGATGATAAACTATTATCAGCATGCAGTTCTCGTTTTCTTTATTTTTCTCTTTGTATGTTATTTTACTTTTTTTTTTTTTTAATAATTAGTTTTTTTTATACTATCAGCGGAAGATATTTAAGGGTGACTACGGTTATTGCTTTGATTCAACGTATTGTGGGAAAAATAATTCTCATTCCAATGGATATTACTGGAAAGCCGATTTTGAGTGTATCTTCCTACTGATACAGAATATCAATCAACAGACCTATTTGTACAAAATGAGGTAAAAATGTTTTCAAAGAGAGTGGAGTCAGATAATAATAAAGAGGAAGAAAAGTACGAAGTACATGGCTTCCGAACACCCCCCGCCAGGCTAAAAAAAAAAGAACGTATACACACAAACATGCAGTCACTTGTCACTTGAAATTAGGCTATCGTTTTATTCTTGTGCACGTTTATTGGGTATGCACTTTCTGTAATTAGACACAGACTTTTGCGTTGGTGCCATTTCAAGGAAACTCTGGACCCTTAAGAAATTTTGGACCCCACCCTACCCCACCCCTTGACATGATCTGGCCCGGTCTTGGACCATCCGTGTAGTAATGATATGATTATTAACATTACAATAGACGCTAATTCTTGTTCAACATATTTAAAGATTGTTATCTTCAGTAGTCACCTTTAGTCTATTTAAAATTTGTACTTTAAGTAAAATTCCTTTCTTCCTACATTTTATTAATACTGCATTTAGACATTCCATTGGAAATAGAAGTTAAGGAAGTTAAATGTTTGGATTGCTAACCTTAAAACTTCACACACACACACACACACACACACACACACACACACACACACACACGCGTGCGCGCGCACGCACGCACGCACATGCTTAAACATATATCAACGCAACTCACAAGAATTGTATTTTGCAGACGTGGAAATATTCAGACTTCATAATATGCATTTGGTGCACTTGACTGTGCAAAGCATTCCCGGTCTACGAATAAGAATTCACAATATAATATTTGCTCTATTTGTGTCTTCAATTCACCTTTGATGTGATTTTCTGACTGATGTGGAGCTTGCAAAATTTTGATTTTTGATTTCATTCATTTATAATAATGTGCCTACATTAAGACGAATGTGTGCATTCAAATTGCAAACAAAGAAGATCACCATATTTTCTTTGTTAATTTCGGTTGAATGGTCGCTCGACACACCAAAAACTAGTTAACAGTTTATTCGGAATTAATAACATATGATCTAGCTCAATACTTGAAATAAGGTCCTTGTCTACCCTTTCTTCCTTACTTTCCAACTCTCAAATGGGAGATCGGTTTTGCAACTCTAAACTCCAATGATTTTGCAGATTGTATGAGACTTCTCTACTCCCTGCAGCTACACCAGTATCTTCCTAAAATATTAGCGTTTCGAACAAATTCGAGATTAAAAATTAACATTTGCAGAAAATATTGTGTCAAGACACAACAATCGTCTGCATGAATGAGAATTTTTTTCCAGAGTTAAAAAAGCTTGCCTGTTCAAAGAACTGATGCTGAAAGTAGTGTTGTAAAGACTAAAAACGCGACAACATTCATCACGAATAGATAACAGACAGTCAAAAAGCATAGTTTGCATTTTCCTAACAGTATGGTCTGTGTATCACTTTCAAAACCGTTTTTAGTTCAACATTTGTAATAAACAATTGTGGTCGGCTCCATAGCTCAGTTGGTGAGAGCGCCAGTCTTGTAAACTGGAGTCGTGGGTTCGACTCCCACTGGAGCCTTTGCTTTTACTGCATGTTTGTTCAGAAAGTAGAGCAATCGAATCCTCATAAGAAGGAGATCAAGGTTCCAAGTTCCCTTGATCATTTTAATCCCATGTTGAATACAAAGAGACACACACACAGAAAATGTCTGCAGGGTAACAAGGTGATTCAGGGCATAGTAGGATTTTACTTTTTCTTCCAAACAATGGATCTGAAACCGCTGCTGTAAAGACTAAAGGCCTGGTCAGGTCGCATGGTATCTTGAACGGTTGCGCACCGCGACATTCCGTGAGCGTAGCATGTTGTCGGAATAACGTCTCCATCGTTGCAAATACGTTTCTGATAGTGTTCATTTTATTTTCGTCTTATCTATGTTAATCGAGAGAAATTTTCATATTGAGGCATATTTGCAAGCATTGTTTTGACTGTTTTACCCACGGAGGGCTTGGTCAAGATTTATTATCAATAGATAACGGAAAGCTAAACCGACACAGGTTGCAACAATGTTATTGGCTGTGTTTAGTAATCAATGACTTCTAACGCATAGCGGCTTTATGGATCATTCAGCTGGATCATCAATATCGTAAACTGGAGGACCAAGGTTCTGTTTTTTCCCTGAATATTTTTTGTGCTGGTCGAGGGTTAGGGTTGTTCTGAATATTTGGTTTATCAAGAGCTTCGACTACTTATTCAGCAATTTCTCTAAGCACAAATATTAAACTCAATATGACAGGAATAAAAAATACACAATCAACTGACGCATGGGCAATATTTGCAATTATATTGGGCAAACAATGAAAAGTTCATTCTGAAAGCCCTGTAATTCATTCCAAGTTTTATAGAAATGTTATCTGCGACTGAACGTCTTTAATTTTTTTCTAGAGTTCAAATGTTATGCTCATGATTTTTCACGATTATGAGTCCATGTCTTCCATGATCCTTGTTAGTTTGAAAATAGGAAAATTGCATATGGTATCAGTTATTTATCAGATCGATCATTCTAATTGTCGATAATCTGGAGGTTGATTGTTCAAGTTCATCCTGTATTATTATTTTGAAGAAAGAGTCTAAACTGTCATGTGTACTCGTAATGTCGACTTCCAAAGCATATACACAGAGGAATAAGAATTTTTGAACTGCAAGGATATCTTCAGACGAGTTAAAATGGTCGCGATAAATTTACGTATTAAGTGCTCGTGCTGGGAAACGAGTTTCATCATTTAGGGTACCTTGACATTTGACTCTTTTATATTTTTATTGTATTTCATTAATGTTAGCAATAGCATACAACTGTAGATGGTAACCGAATACCTGACATCACCCTATCGCCATTTCAAAGAGAAAAGTGAGCCATGCTAAAAATAGCACGACATTCATACACAATAACCAGTAACGATTATTTTGCTAAGATGAAATGAATCAGACAATGACCAGTGTTGTTAATACTGTATATATTTAATAAGACTTTTTGAATGAGGATCTGCTGATATTTTTATAGCATCCGCTTTTTGTGGAGTTTTTGTCTTGTTTAGAAATTTTATTATCACTGCATTGCCACTAGAAATCAGTACAAATATTTGAGAGTTGTTCAGTATATCCAAGGGAAACTATATTTTCAACTTTGGTAATTATAAGTATTTTCTTAAGTAAAAACTAATCGACTTTTAAGAACAACATCCATTTGACCATGTAGTTACTTTATAAACAATTTTAATTTTACCAATAAAATGACACTAAAATAATACATTTTGCTGAAAAAGCATTATTTTTACACAGAGCAACTGAATCTTCATTACAGAAAGATCTTTCAACAAGAATAGAAGCATGTTTTAAATAACTCTCCCTTGTAAAATTTATTGGAGTCTTTGAATGTTTTTTCTCTCGTCGCTTGAAAACGCAGGAGAAACTTAGAGCAAACCAACAAGTGAGACTGGCACGATGAAATCAATACATTACTAATCTCTGGCGAAAATTGCTATTCGACTAGGTTTCTTATCCGTATTTTAATCCACGCAGGTATTTACATACTAATTATAACCACAAAGAGGGATTACGGCCATAGTAGTAAATCTGACATTTCCTCTGTAAGCCTGAACACAATTTATTACTACTGTACACCAGAGACATCTACCTACACACCATACGGAGACGCGTATTCAACAATACAAAATAACGTTGTGATACACTTTGTAAATTATAGGCTTTGAGGACAAATTAAAACTAGTTTCTTGAGAATTTTGTATCATTTATATAATTTAATAACCCCATACACTGATATATTCCTTTTGAACATTTATGTTAAGTTTCAAGGCACTAAAACAAATAATTTTGGAGTAACCTGGCTGAAACCAATTTCCTTCCAGGAACACATTTTCTGTCCTGACGGTTTATGTACCAAATTACAGGTGTTTGTAATAATTTATGCATTTACTCAGACCATCAAAACCAGATAACATGAATAGTCTTGTTTGTTTGCTGTACCTAAACACACCAGCAGATGAGGGTCTATGTTGCTTTATCTACTGAATACTTCTAACTGCAAAGACCCAGATTTGCTTGTGCATCATGTGACAGTATGCTGTTGGACTTGGCTTATAAGGGAGTATATACGGTATTTCTTTTCATAACATTTGTGACAGAAATCGTGTTTCGTTGGTGCCTTCAAATTGAAATATTCAAGACACTCACAAATTTAAAATTAGCATTTAAAAATAGGGGCACAATAAGAACAATTACATTTTTATGGTTTAGAATTCAAACAACAGAGTTTACACTACCAGTTCCATAGTAGGAGTTAACTAACATCAAGGTTGTTAAATCCAGGAGTCACAATCAGACTAATAGGAGTCCACTGACATCCAAGTTGTTAAATCTATGAGTCACATTCAGACTTTTATGAGTCAACTGACATCCAAGTTGTTATATCAAGGACTCATGCTCAGACAAATAGGAGTCAACTGATGTCCATGTTGTTCAATAAAGGAGTAATTAAAACCAAGTAATGTGAGCTGATTATGCCTGGAAAATGTGGATGGATGGAAGTATGGTAATGTGTATATTATCTCCCTCTCTTCTCTGAAAAGAGAGGAAGAATAATTAATTTACCTAACAGTGTGTACCTTGCCTGAAACAGATAGGCTGATAGATCAAATGTGGTTTTAAACAACAAATAAACATCAGAATAAAAAAGCTGATAGGGTTGCACTGAATAGTTGCATGACTATATTGCATCAAAATGGTTAAAGTATACAAGAGATGCATGTGATCAAATTTAGCTGGGTTTAATTGCCATCCATACCTTCAGCATTTTTCTGATCAATGAAAAAGTGTATTTCCAATAATGCAAATGCTTGTGTTGAAAAAAATATATTTCCAACTGGGTCCAATCATAGGTATGGAGCTAGACCTTTTCAATTCAAATTTTTTGAAGAGGTAACCTCCACCTAGGAATCCAATCCTACACAAATGAGTCAGTTTACATTCTATAACTTCAACAATGTCCTTTTGGCCAACTTCAGCTTTTTTTATCTTTTGTGACTTGTGGTTTCATAGATACAACAATATAAGGAATAGTCCTCACCTAGTTACATAAATGGAGACTTATATCCACAGTGTTGAGTTGGTAAATTTCACACAAGCTTTATGTGATTCAATCAAGCAAAACGTACCCTAACTCAATCAGCAAAACCTATCCATATATCCCATGTTTAAGCTAAGGATTAAACATGTAAGATAGATCAAAGAAAACAATGTTCATCTGTATATTTTTTAATTATATACACGTAGCAGGTAACAAGATAAATATTCAAACCAATTTATATATAGAGAAACACATTATCTTTTGCTTTTCATTCTTTTCAGCAAAGAATTCCTCAGTGCAACCTGTAAAGAAAAAAAGTTCAAGATTAATAATAACCCAATACAGTCTGAAATTATAATGTCATATAACCCAATACAGTCGGCATTGCTCAATGAATTTACCAAGAAGCTTTGCTGAGAACAATATTCAATACTTGACATTTGACTCAGACTAAGAAACTTGTATCTGATTATAAAATGTTTAAGAAAGATTGTTACAGCCAGGTTTCAGAAAAAACAAGGTCAAATGGAAATTTGAAAAAAGTGGGTTTCATTTGTTAATTTTAACAGCAAGCCAAGCTCACAGTAAAACAAGATCTTAGAAGTTTCACTTTCTGTTTCATTTTCATCACAACTTATATGGGGCTTACAGTTCAGAAGAATCGTCAGCTGTATAGTTGCTCTGATTGCTTTCCAAGTCCAAATGTGAAAATTGGGTAAAGAAATCGGTTATCCATTTCAAAACTACCTCTTTCAAAAATGGTCTAATATTATTGAGTAATAACATTTTCAAATTTGTTGGGTGTAAGATCAGCACAGTTTTAATTTATGGCGAACTAGACACCAAGACTTAGGGCAAACTAGACACCAAGGCTTAGACAAACTAGACAACAAGGGTTAGAGCAAACTAGACACCAAAACTTAGGGTAAACTAGACACCAAGACCTTTGATGAAATCCTATGCAAAAGAATTTGCAAGATCTTTTAATATGTTCATTGCTGCAGCCATATTGTATATCTGAGGGGCACCATTTTAAGACCAGCAAGAGATCATATATAGTCATTTGGTAAAAACTTCATGTCATTCAATTCTGTAGTTGCAATAGCAAGATTTTCAAGATGACTGTCAACGTAGCCTTATTGGATGTCTGGCATCATTTTCATTCGGGAACAATTTGATATCAAAATTAGTCTTCAGGTGAAAACTCCAAGCCAATATGACTACCCATTGGGAGAAGTAGTGATATCAAGATTTTCAACATGGCTGCCAAATTGTACATCAGATCAGCACCATGTTCACTGCGAACCAGCAAGACATAATAAAGTCTTTCAGTGAAAATTCCATGTTCATATGATGAGTGACCATCCATTCAGGAGTAGTGATTAAAAAAGATTTTCAAGATAGCTACTGTGGCAGCCTTATTGGATGTCTAAGCAGAACCATTTTCATTTAGGACCAAACAGATATCTTCAGAAGTCTTCTAGTGAAAATTCCATGTCGATATGACTTTCCATTAGGTGGGTTAGTGCAATGCAAGCCACAATAGACAACACAAATGACATCATTTTCAGTTAGATCCAGCTGAACATCATAAGAAGTCTTCGAGTGAACACCCATGCTGATATGACCATCCATTCAAGGGTTGTAGTTATAAGCTTTTCAAGATTCCCACTGTGGCAGCCATATTGGAAGTCTCAATAGCACCAGATTACTTAGGACCAAGTAGACTTTCGACTGAATGTGTGTGCAAAATTTTATGGCAAATCTCCAAATAGTTTAGAATGTATAGTGTTAATGAGCATGTGCTAATAAACATATGGCCATCAGACAATAATGTATGCCCATATCCCTTATGATCAGTGCAGAGATTAAAAATGTTCTTTTAGTGTAAAACAGTAGTAAATCAGGGAAGAATATGTTTTATATTGTCATAAAGGCTACTGAAATTTGTTAGCATGCCAAGCTCATTCTCAGCTATGGGACATACTGAGTACAGGCTATTTCCAGATGATCCCAAGTCTCACTGTATGTATACATGTGTTACAACTCTATGGTCTTAAAGTAAGTAACAGACAAAAAGGGCAAACCAACAAGCTTTATAAAATACAACAAATAATGTATTTCCCTATAATACAAAGTGAAAAATTAAAAGTATTGTGAATGAAATCCCAAATAGTTCTAAAGGTTATATCACTAGTCCAAAAGTATAGGTATTCCATATGAGTTCCAGTGGTGTTCGAATGATGTACAATTTTGCATGTGCTTGCCAGTAGCCTCAAGTGTGGTAATGTATCAAGTCTTGATGTAACACCACAATATAATCCAAAATGTCTTTAAATAAATTCACAGTAATTCCAAAATATTTATTTAGTCCTAAAGTCTATAAGCGCTTTGAAATTCCAAAGAATAATTGAAATAAATCCTCTCAAATAATACTTGAACACAACTAAAAGACTGATTCTACTACAGATGTTTAACATATGAATAATTAATTCTGTTATTCACGATCTTATATAAAACAAATACACAATTTCATAACCAGGATGAGCGACATAAGTTCATTTCCAAAACTGTGCAACTTGTAAACAAGGTCAAGTCCTTTAACATCCAACCAATTGAAAATCAGATGACCTACTTTAAACCCCACCTAATTCATCAAAAAGATTACGTCTACACCTTCCATGGTCAATAGGCCACAAAAACCTGTTTACCGAAATTAAAATTGCAACCCACTATTATGAAACTATGTAATGTGTTTACAAAAATGACCCATACAATCTACAATCATGAATCAAACATGAAACACATAATATAGATATACATAACAATATCGGATTGGAACAATGTTTGGTTGATGCATTTCTTTGTTTTCTTTAATAGCCTTAATTACCTGTTTATCTCTAAATGACCTTTTCTGCCTCCTGTTCATGACCTTGTGCTTAATCATCATAAAGTTTTTCCCCTTCTGTTTCTGTTTCTTTGGTGTTCATCTTAATCGGTCCATAAGAAAACTTTCCTCTATCTTTCCTTCCTTCCTATAAATGTTAACATGACATTTCAAGTTAATATACAGCCAATAGGTGTGTGTGTGATTTGGATTTTTAACAATTTTTAACAATTTAACCATTTTTCAGTCATATTGCTATGATGTCTGCAGTGTGGCAGATTATAGTGATGTCAAGCACTGGGACATCATGTCATAGACATGTAGAATGATGTCCCACCCAGTCACATTATCCTGACACCAGGCCGACCAGTCCTAACAATAACCTCTTAATGCTGAGCGCCAAGTGAGGCAGCTGTTCGTATAAATTTTGTAAGTCTTTGGTATGACTTGGCTGGGGATCAAACCCATGACCTCCCACATCCGGGGCAGATGCTCTAATCACTAGGCCATACAGCCAATAAATATTAACATGCCGTTTTAAGTTCATGTACAGCCTGTAAATTTTCATATCCCATTTCAAGTTAATATACAGCTTATAGATGTCGACATATCATTTTAACTAAATATACAGAAGTATAAATTACACGTTTCAACAGAATTCCTATCCTCCAAGGAAAGACCAGCTTTATGGACAAAAATTCAACTTCTCTCTAGCATCTCCTACTGCAGATTAATAGTGCAAGTTACCAAATCAATTCAGCATGGGTCAAGCTAAACTTGAATTTTAGGAAAGTGACTTCTTTTGGCCAGAACAGGGAAAAGTAAGACCTGAACAGGAAGATGTGGAAACAAAGTAACAAATGCAAGATACATACATACATACATATATACACACACACATATATATA
>JAECUM010008446.1:0-67791 GCA_016617855.1 Megalonaias nervosa | reverse complement strand
GCTTGACTAGAATGTAATGCTTGACTGGAATGTAATGCTTGACTGGAATGTAATGTTTGACTGGAATCTAATGCTTGACTAGAATGTAATGCTTGACTAGAATATAATGTTTGACTGGAATGTAATGCTTGACTGGAAAGTAATGCTTGACTAGAATGTAATGTTTGACTAGAATATAATGTTTGACTGGAATGTAATGCTTGACTGGAATGTAATGCTTGCCCGGAATGTAATGTTTGACTAGAATATAATGCTTGACTAGAATGTAATGTTTGACTAGAATATAATGCTTGACTAGAATGTAATGCTTGACTGGAATGTAATGTTTGACTAGAATGTAATGTTTGACTAGAATATAATGCTTGACTAGAATGTAATGTTTGACTGGAATGTAATGCTTGACTGGAATGTAATGCTTGACTAGAATATAACGCTTGAATGTAATGTTTGACTAGAATATAATGCTTGACTAGAATGTAATGTTTGACTGGAATGTAATGTTTGACTAGAATGTAATGTTTGACTAGAATATAACGCTTGACTAGAATGTAATGTTTGGCTAGAATGTAATGTTTGACTAGAATATAATGCTTGACTAGAATGTAATGCTTGACTGGAATGTAATGTTTGACTAGAATGTAATGCTTGACTGGAATGTAATGTTTGACAAGAATGTAATGTTTGACTGGAATGTAATATTTGACTAGAATGTAATGCTTGACTAGAATATAATGTTTGACTGGAATGTAATGTTTGACTGGATTGTAATGTTTGACTGGAATGTAATGCTTGACTAGAATGTAATGCTTGACTGGAATGTAATGTTTGACTGGAATGTAATGTTTGACTGGAATGTAATGCTTGACTAGAATGTAATGTTTGACTAGAATATAATGTTTGACTGGAATGTAATGCTTGACTGGAATGTAATGCTTGACTAGAATGTAATGTTTGACTGGAATGTAATGTTTGACTGGAATGTAATGTTTGACTAGAATGTAATGTTTGACTAGAATATAATGTTTGACTAGAATTAATGCTTGACTGGAATGCAATGCTTGAATAGAATGTAATGTTTGACTAGAATGTAATGTTTGACTAGAATGTAATGCCTGACTGGAATGTAATGTTTGACTAGAATGTAATGCTTGACTGGAATGTAATGCTTGACTAGAATGTAATGCTTGACTGGAATGTAATGTTTGACTAGAATATAACGCTTGACTACAATTTAATGCTTGACTAGAATGATCCATTTTGGCAACCATAATAATGTTCTTTGAGATGTGATTCTTTAATTTAAACGGCAAGCAAACATGGTGATTTCATGACTGTCTTATTTTCTTGCGCAGTTGCGGGTTGTAAGTGTTGATCTCGAGGACAAACATCATCTTCTTTGATTATGTTCATGACTCCTTTCTTCTTCTTCACTGAGTGTCTGTGATTGATGCTGTTCTGAAAAGAAAACATACTCTTCACATATTTCTTGCGTTTTTGGCGGAGTAAACACACGCACGCACGCACGCACGCACACGCACACACACACACACACACACACACACACACACACACACACACACACACACACACACACACACACACACACACACACACACACTTTTTATCTTAATTGCATTGCAATGCGATTCCCTCCGTCTCCCGTCTCTCCTCCGGTCTAAAACGAGACAAGCAAAACAGGTATTTATTTAATTAGATGTGTTGAAAGCACTTGATGTTAAATTTCCATATTTTAATAAATAATGTCCGGGATTCTTATATATTACCTACTGTTTGGAATTTCCCATATACATTCTTTTTAAAAAATTTTTCCACCAACTACAGACCAGCAATGCTTTGACAACTAACCAGCTTGTCATTATACCTTGCTTCCACTGTTTTGAAAATGGGTAGTAAAATGTCAAATAATAAAGAAAAGATAGCTATCTGGATTTTTCACCACATTTTCCGTTCTCTCATTAGATGTTCTAGAATGAATTAAACTACGAAATCGTAGGATACAAAACTTCTAGACATGAATTAATCTTATTTAAATACAGTTACAATGGTACGATGTTGCTAAGGGGAAAAAGAGGTTGAGGCATCAGAAAAAAACATACTTATGCTCACCATGGATCTAATGTAACTGTTTTGTGTATTGAATCTCAAGAAAATTAAAATCTTTACATCTTAACATTTTATTTTACTTCTAACCCTTTATGCATGTATACATGTATGTATGTATGTATGTATGTATGTATGTATGTATGTATGTATGTATGTATGTATGTATGTATGTAATTGATGCGTTTTAATGAATTGCATATTGTGCCGAACATTGAAATTAAATCACGTTTATATCATTTATTAGCTTTATTTAAACAATATTCCTGATGTGCTTTAGTTATAACAGATTCTCATTTTATTTTTGGTAAAAGTATTAAATTTGACTTCGTTGCATTCGTAGAATTAACACCAGATGGTGACAGTAATAGCTTAATTCAATTCTGCCGCTGTGATACTAGTTGTTTCCTTTCTCAAGGAAATTAAACACATTTTGTGACTTACTTCCTAGTATTGTTTCTGAACAATGGTGTGAAAGCTCTATTGTAGCATACGCTCATTTATATAACATCTCTCTCTCTCTCTCTCTCTCTCTCTCTCTCTCTCTCTCTCTCTCTCTCTCTCTCTCTCTCGCACACGCATAGACTTTAAATCTTATATGTCCTTCTAGGTGATTACACTATGAAATTAGATTAATTAGATTCTTATGATTGGAATTCCGGATTTAGTAAATTTCAATCAACTGTAACATTATCATTATGTGTATTCATTGCTACCATTCGCTCTTTGTCAAACCTTACAAGTAGATCGTGTTACGTCATAACATGATCTGTATTTGAAATAGGAACTAAACTAATTAATTCATATCAAAATCTTTTAAATCAAAGTTTATTTATTTTTTTAAAATTATTATTCATACAACTACAAACATGCACAGCGCTTTGTCAAGTAAATATGTCTTGAGGCACTTGGCACTAAAATTTTCAGGTCGCAAAAGTCATTCATAGCTTTGTTTGACGCCATTACTATATGGATTGCTCACCGGAAAGACATTTTCGCTAGCCAAGGTTCCGATATGTGAACCCTATCTACACCTTGGTGGATCGAGCAGACATTTTAGTGTTTTGTCCTAGCGACATCTATTGGGTTTCATGAGTTGCCTCCCTTAGTATGTAATGCCAACTAACCAATAGCGTGTAACAGCTGTGCATTGTATATTGGCCAAAAATGGTGGAGGCAATTGACTGTAAAAGGATACTTTGTACGTTTAACATGGAAAGTGTGACTAGGAACCAAAGAGAAGCCATTACAAGTGTATCTGAGTGAACGGTATTTGTACAAACACTGACCGGCAGTGGAAAATTGCATGTTTATGACTCTGTTTATGTTGTGTGCTCCCCTTGTCTCAATTATGTAGGGACAGTGTATAAAATCAACAGCTTTATTTGATTGGATGACAGGCACACATACAAAACAAAAACAGGTAGTTAGGTACACAAATTAACTAAAACGGAATACATAAGACATGGTTTAGTGCAGATAGATAGAAGGAGGGGTGGAACAGATAGACAGACACAAATTAATCCTAACTAACTGGCACGAACTCCATCTAAGAAAGTTTATCTCTACTTGTACTTCTATCAGTAGAAACGTTCCTTGATAAGGATCAGCATTATCCTCGTTTTCAGGGAAACTCCAGATTACTGCATGCCTGTTCTCCATTTAAACCACTTAAAAGTGTATATAATTGATTTTTAGAATTTTAATCAGCAACGAGGGTGAACAGAGTAAGTTACTGGGAGCCGAGCTAGCCGCCTCCAATCTTCAAGCCTCCCGCCAACCGTTTCCATTTCCCCCAACACAGACAACCTCCATTTCTTCTTAAACTTCTTATCATGGGTCCCCGCAGGGAAACAAACCCAAATATAACCTTATCTTTGGAGACCATAGGTCCAGTACTTACCCCCTCGCCGGCGCACGTCACTATAGTGTCTTAACATTTTTTATATACAAACATAATCAGAGAAATAGGAATATTGGCCATATTGTTTGGAGACTTAAGTATAATCGTGGTTTTCCAAAGAAAGAACAAACATGTGCGATTGGCTTAAAATATGGTGCGCAGAATTCCGTTTAAAATATAGTGTGCATAAAAATATGATGGTGCAAGTATGCCACAGTATAAAAGATCTGGCATGGAAAAGTGATCAAATAACACCAGCATATCACAAAACATACGTGGGTTGTGGTGGTGAACATGTAGTAATATATATGAATAGGACAGAAAATTGGGTAAGAAGGCATTTTCACAAAGTTAATTATAAACTGCATGTGAAGCAAAATCGTATGTAGGGATATTGTCATAAAATTGTAATGGTCAATATGCTTAGATATATCCATTTATAATTATCACAGAAGTCCTTTAGCTCTGCAGTACCTCAAGGAGAAATTCGACCACCAAGAAGTAGTGCTTGCTCAGGTTGACACAGCAGAATAGGAGTTGGAGAGTGTGAGGCAGGAATTTTGCTAACTTGGCTCTATTGAAATTAAGAATGAAGTCACCTTCGATTTTAACAAAGTAGAGTCGCACCTTGCACCTATTTCCAAGAACCCATACCTTAATTAGTACCATCATCTTCATGACGTCAAGGAAGGGTTTAAGCATGCTTCGCATCATTTCTCACTGTGCACTGTCGCCAAAACACAAACGGACAAACACAACATAATGTTCAGATTCTGAGGAATAAACAATTTTACCTAAGTCTTTACCAAGTAAGCCTAAATCTAATACAAGCATCACCACCAAAAATGAGAGAGGAATAATACTCGAAAAATAGAACGTGACTACATTTTTGGGTGCTGAACCGAAAGTAATATGTGTGACCCGAGTCCTATCAGGCTAAATTAGTTATGATCAATTTTAGTCAGACTTTCATATTTGCGTGCCACACCTATTTCAACGTTTCGAATTTTATAGCAAACAAGGTGTGTGAAAACTCTCAGAAAGTGTGCAGCTTTGGTGGTCCACAATTGCAGGTTTTTCGGCCAAGTGTTTTTGAGACACAAGAACAAAATTTGCTATACCTTTCTAAATTATATAATTTTCAAGGCAGCAGAAACCTAATAGTAGCCCAAGAAAATTTCGATCTGAAAATATGTTTGAAACCAACAACATTGATAAATTAAATTGTGATAAACATTTACATTTACAAATAAAACTTGAATGAAAAATTACATTTTCATACAAATAGTAAAGACAAGAAACTGACAAAATTTAGATAGCAAAAGGTGCCTAGTGACTGGTATTTAAAACAATTGGCAGGTTGGGTTTTGAACAACTTATAACATTTTGTGCAGGGATAGTGATATTTGCAGCAAATTGCAATATGCCTATTTCGATGTATATAGGTGTACAAACTAAAAAAAATCTAACGATAAGTGCTTTGTTGGGCAGACACTCAGCCAGTTGTTATTAAAATAATAGCGCACTTTAACGCCCCATTTTGATGGGACCAGAGCCATGTTTTATAGCTAAAACGAATTGCATTTCGGTGTCAATAACTACAAACGGCGACAATTTAATAGGAAAATACAGCGTAAGGGAGGCTTTACATTACTGAAGGATGGTACTGATGTCTCTCATAAAGACCTAAGTCATGTCTTTGAGATGCTATATATCGGTGTGGTATTATAAACTAATTCTGGTATCTTATATAGGGTACATTGGACGTGTCTTAATGAGACCCTGGTATCGCCACCTGACTACTGGAAAATGTCCAAGCTAATCCTTCTCTTCCACCTTGATCCAAATACCAGGCTAGGCCTGAAAAGATATAATATGTTTAACGTAATATTCTATATCAGTAAGATGTAGGTAAATTAAGTGAAAATGTGGAAGATGTGGAGATTTTAAAAATACATTTAGGACGCAAGCACAGGAAAAACATTAAACTTGAAATAGTGACATTCAGAAATGTGAAGAAACAGGCATGTATTAAAGTGACTATTCTTCCCCAATATATATGAAGCTAATAAAAGTACATTTATCAGATTATGTTCAGCCATGTACAAGCGTTTTCGTGGATCGAGTTACATACCACCGAGGGCAGTGATAAAAGTAAACAACGACGACAACAAATGTTTTTTAATGGGCACAAAGAACACCTCAACGAACTCTAGTTTGGCAACATTGAATTTCCTTTTCAGTTTACTGACATCAGTATGTTTGAGCGACACAACCCTGATATCGTTGTTAAAGTGTTTGTTTGGAACAAAGGTTTTCAACCGATTACACTATCCATCGTGACAAGAGTAACCTGATATTGTTGAGCAAAATGAACGGTTTAATGGCCCGCTTTTATTACTTGTGAATAAAGGATTTTGCACGAATGGAGTACCTGAACAGCAAGCACAAGGGTAAAAAGTTTCAATATCGCGCGGCATTCGTCAGTTTATTACCCAACAGCTGCTTGATGGACATGAATTTTACTGCGGTGGAATTAGTGAGAAACCACAGTATAAGATCATGCATGGACTTCCAAGGACAGCTTGAAATTTAGTGAGGTGCCTGAACATTTCCGTGAAAGATTCGAACCCCGAACCAACCCAGAAGTTAAATCAAATACGATGAGAGTTGCCGAACAAGTGGCATGCAGGATTTGCTCCACTGTTGTCAGATGTAATGGGGCGACTGAGCTGCCAACGGTGTACTGTGGTAAGGCTTTTGTTTGGGTGTTTATTGAATCGCTCGAGGTTACCACGAAATGAATCCGATATCAGACTGCCTCGCCCGTGGTGAAATTCGATTGTTTTCTGCGTCACCCATTGCTGGATCCCTTCGACAAAGACAGCTCTATCTCGAACCGCTTCATAGTGCATGATCATTATCACATCATTGGTGCGTACAAAGGATCTGCAGGCGATACATGCAACTACAAATTTACCTCCAAAAATAAACTTCACTTAGAGTTCCATAACTTGTTCCGCAAGTGTGTGCCGAAACAGCAGTAATAAATGATATCCACAAAAAGTATGGAAAAATACAGTAGCAACTGATAAGGGAGTTTCTGGCGCAGTAACCCTAAAAGTCACCCAAACAAGTACAATTCGCCATTGGCCGCCACCCCCGAGGACAACCCTACCGCCAGTACCTGTCTGAGGGTTGTCATTGTGGTCACGAACTGTATGGAGACTCACGCGAATGTACTTGTTTTGGATGATTTTTAGGGTTACTTCGCCAGAAACACTCCTTATATGTTACTACTAGAAATTGCTATGATCGGAAATATTTTTTTGATTTGATATATTACTGTTTTAGATAAAATTTTATATTACCGTTTTAGCCTTTTTCACCTATTGTCAGTGTTTCAACTGTCGATATCAGAAATATTTCATCATCATGATGATAAAAACAAAACTTTATTGTTTCACTTACTCGTCGCCGACTATAGAATAAATCTTTCATCGCGATTCTGTAAAGTCGATATTTACTATCGGCGGAAAATACATTTGATCGATCAAGATCTATTGTTATTTTGGTGTATTTTTGTTGACTGATCGGATCATGGAAGTTATTAAACCGTTTCGATAATTCTGATCTTAACTGCTCAAGATATTCAAAATATTCTGATTCTGCGGATCGAATTAATGAAAGTTTCATTTTGTCAAACTTACTAAGACATATTCCGGAAACTTCATTTTTTATTTCAACTGTCAACGGTTTATTGTTAAGCAAAATATTTTTGATTTTACGGCTGCTCCTATCTGTCATTGTCAATGTTTCAAACATTATTTACTATTTTCAGATAAAATTTCACACCCTATCGTATCAAGAAGGTCCCATTGACGTGTTTGACAATGACCAAGTGCAAGTGTATCTATTCCGTTTTCACAATATTGTTTGCCATCAAAATTTGACATTCCGCGTTTAACAATAACGTCAGTTTCAAGTTTGTTCGAATCACCATTGTCCTAACAAAACTAACATTTCTGTCAAGCGCGTATTTATAATCGTCGAAGTTAATAAAATTTGTAACATATCGTCGCTGTATACCTTTTGCTTTTTTTACTTTGTTGTTATCTAATCGCACCGCATATATTTTACTTCGGAGTCCAACAAACTCGAATATTACAATAAAGTTTTTTTCATCTTTGAATTTACCAATTACTTTTTTATTTGTGTTATCGTGAAACCCAGTATCGAGAGGATAATCTGACAAATCAAACAGTTTGTGGTTATCATAGATATCCTTGTAAACATCTTCACACGTTATTTCGTAAACCAACGAATCAGTGTCGGTAAACAATAATTTACTTCTCGGTCATTGTGTCTTGACAAAATTGTAATGAAAATCGTACATCAGCCATTTTGATAGGTCTAACACCGCAGCACCAACGTAAATTGGCTTATTTATCTTCAAATTTGTTTTTCTTCGTTGTGACCGCAAGAAGGTTTTTATTAAATATATTCATGCTGACAAAATCATCGTCTGCAGCAAGTTTATTTCGTCGATCAAGATCATTAACAATTTCGATTTTGACGCGTTTACGAATATTCTTTATCATCTTACGAAAAACAGAATTGTTCATCAGCTTGAAGAAATTCTTTTCAAAGTCGGTCGTAGCAACCGCTCGTCGTGTTGTGTTAGAATCAATATAACCTTTCACCCACGGCGACTGATTAAATTTTAGAACGCGATGAACTTTACGTAAAATTTAACCAGCATCAACCTCTTGTTTCAGGGTTGTATAATGTATTACGTAATTTCTTATATCCAACAAGTTTGGAACAAATTTATGTACTATGGAGTTCTTTCTGTCACCGGCTATAATTTGCTGATATTCAGACAGCAGATTATAATCGATTATTATTGATTCAGCGCAAAACGGATAATCGTTGTGTAAATCATGCAACGTAATCGGGTAATCAATATCAACTTCAACTAAATAATTCACATCGTCGGGTGTTTGTTTCTTAGTTTCTCGTAGAAATTGATCAGGACTGATCCAATGAAATCCACTTAACGGCATTGGCTCTGACATAGCAAATCCCTACAAATTATTTATATAAAGGTAAATAATATACTTTGACGGCAGCTTAGGTGGCACGTATTTATTGTTCGCGGCCGCATACTTCTTCGTTATAACACTTATTCCACCGCGAATTCCCTTTTCAATAAAATTGAACATGTCAACGTCGGTCAGTAGTTCTAGTCGCACTTGATTATGTTTTAGCAGGGCGTCCTAAGATAGGCCAGAAGCAGAATAATACCAACAAGGATCAAGTCCGTAATTGCTGTAGCTGACTTTCTAAAACTTTCAAATACATCAGTGAGTAACAGAATATCTGTCATCAAATACAAATCATGATAATCGCGAAATGTTTTATAATTGAATTTAATCCAGATTGATTTCGATTGCTGGCATTCGCTCTCAGTAATATTTTCGTTTTTAAGTGCTGAGGAAAACGCAAATTGATCTGGTAATTGCGCCTCATTGAATTTCGACCAATCATTGAGATACTCATGCAGAAATATGCCCTTTTGTTTTAACAGATTTGCTCGGTCGCCAAAAGTTATTTTGTAAATTATCAAACTAGCTGGAACCTTTCACTAATTCGTCCAGCGACGATGCCAAAAACTGTAAACTATCAATAAATCTTAATTTTCCTAACGTAACAGATATATATTTCTCAAGGTTGTTCGGAATACACTTTATTTTCCCATTGAGGTTTAGACGGTCTCGGATTTCAGTATCACCGAAAGCTTCTACGATAAAATGGCTGTCGTACCCACGGAAATTTATGAAGAATAACCTCAATAATTCAGGATGTTTGTAACGTAAATTACAATTGGCATGTGCTTCGCCACGATATTGTCCGGTCAAGTGACAATGATCTTTGGCTCGATCATCATTCAGCAGCAATTCACAAATATGACATTTTTTGCCCTTGTAAAATCTAACTCTTCCTGTGGTGGTAACTGCGCCATTGGTGTGATTTTTCTTAACTTGTCGGAGATAAAATCAACTTCGACGATAAGCTTCTTTAACAACCAAACTGCGGAGTCTTTGCTGCGATAAATCTTGATTGGTCGGGACAAACTTTGATCTACAGCACAAACAATTTTATATGCGACTCGTCAATGAACATAGTTTTGAGTTTTCCTGGTCGATGATCGATCGGGTTTATTTTCAGCACCAAGTACAGGTTGTAACAGACACTCAAAGTCAGCGTAAATTTCAACGGAATTTTCATTTTGTGATTGTAGTTGCTAAACTTTAATATATTTTTACCTCGTTCTGGTATTGTTATTCACTGCACGTCTGAGCAATATTGTAAATGATTTTTTTAAACTCTTTATCGTTAGCGCAACCGTGTAAACATCGGTAACAGAAATATTTTGTTCTTTATGTTTGTTGTATTGCTTTCTGACTAGTCCGTTAAAATTCTTAATCCACACATAATGATTTTTCTAGAACAATAAATTGATTGTTGATTGTGATGCGTTATCAGAAATATATCGTGGATATACCTGATCGCGTTTATCAACACCAAATACTTTTTTCTGAAATATTATTCTGCTACTCAAACTTTGCTATCTGATTTTCAGCAGCAAGAAAGTCAATCGAGGAAAAGTTAAATCTGGAAATATACGGAATATATTTGGTAACTCGATCTGCGTCTTTTTCTGTTGGAAATAGCGCAGAAGGTATCGCCCACTGAAAACACTTGTTGTCAGTGTTTTTAATGTTAATACAACATTTCTTGTTTTTCATTTTCGCTGGTAGATCAACGTATGAACTTCCACGCAATACATTGTATTTCATCGTGTGAAGCAGAATCTCGGAAATCGCTTCGAACTTCCATCCTGAACCAGATGCAGTATATAATTCGATCTTTTAATTTATTTCCTTTTGTATTTCCTTTGACAACAGTCGAAGGTCCGTTCCGAGTAATATTCGTTTAGATTTCGTTTTGATGTACTGATCATCAATGTCTTCGTCAAAGTCATTATCGTCGACAACGTCACTTTGTGACGACGCATGTAACTTTGATAGCAACACATGGTATTGCATTAAGATTTTCAGTCCATTGTGTTTATCAAGTTTTCGTTTGATTGTTGGTTGAAGCAGATGAAACAAATTTGTTGATGAAAAGTTTGTTAACACAATATGATTATCGAATTTATAACTGTTCTCAAATCCGACAAACGCAGTTGCAATCTTAACCGGACTAGTTAAGCTCGCTTTTGCTATATCTCGCAATTTCAGCATCTAATATTTACGTTTAACAAATCTTTAATTGATTTATCAAAATAAGTTTGATTAAACAAATGGATAATGCATATGGAGGCGATAGAAAATTTACGACCAATGATGAGTGCTACAGAGCAAGAGATATACTACCAAAATGATGATTATTCTGGCTGGTACGGCAATATGTTGGT
This sequence comes from Megalonaias nervosa, assembly GCA_016617855.1. Classification (NCBI taxonomy): domain Eukaryota; kingdom Metazoa; phylum Mollusca; class Bivalvia; order Unionida; family Unionidae; genus Megalonaias; species Megalonaias nervosa. Next base: position 56,284 of record JAECUM010008446.1, on the reverse strand, counting down.
CTCGGTCATCAACAATAAAATCAAAGTTCCGTTTGGTAAAACAACACCAGCGGGTTACAAACTAAAGGCCAAAGGAAAATATGAGGAATACATCGAAATCTTTCGAAAATAGGATTTCATTTACACGTTATTCTGCAGAGATATTCCTGAGGGACAGCGTGTTTATCATGTTAATGACGAAGTTACCGACGATAACATCGCAAATTTAGGTTTCCAAACCGAATATCAACCACATCCGGTGTTTGATCTTTACGAAGCTAATGATCAGGGATTTATTCGAAATATTAGACCTCAAAAAAGTATCAGGAAAAGTAAATCAAAAATGTTATTTACTGGTGATGGTTCGAGGTATTAAAACTGACTAAGTTTGTTATAGATAACACAGATTTATTTACGATACTTTTAATTGATCAATTCCAAATGGATTGGTGATTAATCACATCAACAGCATTAAAACCGATAATCGTCTGGAGACTCTTGTGCTAGTTGCTCAATAAGAAAATGTTAGAAAAGGGCTAGGTGGTGGTGTCAATTTCAAGCGTCATGCTATACCTATTATTTCAACAAATTTAGAAACAAACGAGGAAATAAAATTTAAGTCAATGTATACCGCATCAAGACATTTTAAAATTAATCCTAATTCGGTTAAATTAGTTGCCAGTGGTCAAATAAAATCAGCAACATCACAATCAACTATTAACAGAATCGTGTTTAGATACGATTGTTAAAATTCGTGCTAGTTCTTGTCGGCTGATATACATGACAGTAGCTCATGATGACATTTCTGGTATATTTCACCGCCGATATAAAGTGGTCTTCCAACATTTGTTTTCGTCCGCGGTCAGAAGGATCATGTCTTCGTTTTCTCGGGCGACGATAATGTCAACGATAAATGATTCTCTGTCGTTGTCGAAAAAGCTTTTCGAATAGCTTCTTCTAGTTTGTTTTTGTTGAGGATATCTGCTCGTTCATGGTATCGGATAACTTCCATCTTATTTCAACAATTATACAAAAGTTAATTAATATGAACATGCTGAAACGTTTAGCTGATATTTATAACAATGACTGATTTGCTGAGAAAACTCCAACACCAAAACCTATTGCCAACGACAAAGTCGTTAACAAAGAATTTGATTTAACTTTATTAACGCATGATGACAGCGACAACGATGATAACAGCGACTATATCGCCTTTCGACAATGTTGTTGTTGATGAAAAATCATACGGATGATCGTTAACGGCAGATACGATGTGAAGTATCATCTGGCAAAATTAATATCAAATTTGATTTTACTCTTGCAGAGCATCAAGTGTTCTGATAGATGCTGAGGCCGTTCATGAACCTGTCGGTACCTGGCCGATAGAAAAGGATCCAATTTGATTTTATTTTTGTTAAAATTTTAAATCTGATGCAACTGACACCAGATCGAAAAAAGTATTTGATATCGTTGTGTGCTCCGGTAAAGTGTAAATCGGTCTTGCAGAGGCATGAGCAGATTTATAGTGAATTTGGTCGTCAAAATCTCACAGTTTAATGCTGCTGGTCAGAACCCAACTATTAAATTTATCTGCGTATCCGGACTAAACTTTTCTTTCCACGCTTTCTGATTACTCGTTCAATAACTAATATATCTTGATCTGTCTTCTGCAGCACTTGTTCGTCACCTGACAAATCTTTCGGCGCGTAAGTGACAGGAATCGTCGCTAGAACATTATCCATGACAAATACTTCTTCGGTCCAATTTCTGGTGAATCCTTTTTCAAATTGTTTTTTTTTTTTTTTCAGAAAAATTCTGACTCGATCGTGCACGATAAATTTATGTCTCCTGTATATAATTTCATTTGCCAGCAACGGATTTTTAATTGCGTCTGTCAGAGACATTTTTATTGTTCTGTGTTTTTTATTGTTATAATCAGATACAATCTTCTGTAAATCGTTAATATATTTATTTGTGTTTTTCATCGTCAGATGTTTGTGGATTTGTTTGTTCAGAGTGCAGATAAATCGTTCGACAATAACGCTCTTGCCCTCATTTCCAGTAACATATTTTTTAATGTTGTATTGCGCCAGAAACTGTTCAAACGTTTTTGTTGATAAACTCAGCGCCATGGTCAGACCAAATCTTATTTGGTTTTCTTTCTGTACTTGTTATTACTTGTTTAAACGCATCTGTTATTGATGTAACTGTTTTATCAAGCACAGGTACACTAAAAGCGTATTTACTATCGACGTCAATAACGTTAAACAGTATCTATTGTTGCCGTTGTATTGTGCTAGACCAGACATATCCACTAGATCTATTGCCCAGATATCATTAACGGCATTCGCGACAACCTTTCGTCGCGGAAACTTTTGTTAGGTTTGTGAAGTTCCATGGCGAGGTCTTCATATAATCCGCCAAGTCCTAACTTATATTTAGCACCAATTAGTCCTTGTAGAAGTTTTCTATCAACTCGTTCTCGCATCCCTGTCGGTTGCATGTCATACAGTTCGTTTAACATGATCGCATTACAACTGGGCTTATTTTGTTCGTTAACGCATGAAGCTATCGCTTCAACCTGATTATATGGTTCTTGTCCCGGTAATGAATTGTCGTTTTCATCTAACTGTTCATCCAATGGATTATACGGTCCTGTGTATTTACGACCCGGCACTGTCCAACCGCCGCGGGATTTTGGTAACTTGGCAATTAACTTGTGGATATCAATAATTGAGCCGATTACTTGATGGTGATTGCAACGCTGACAATTAGTTACAATTGTATCTTGTTCGAGAACTAGTTCTCGATCGCATTCACATTTACATTTCTTTACTGTTATGTTTTAGTCGCTGACTAAAATTAGTTTATCTGCTCCTATTATCGCCAGTGGAATAACATCTATTCCAGAACCTTTAGTATGTTTCAAGAACATACTTTGCTTTCTACCACACACAACACAAATGCTTTTCAACATCATTCTGTTATTTTTTGTTTTTCTGTTGTTTTTTTTTTTTTTTTTTTTCATCGATGCTCGATGCTTAATTTCTACATTTGAGGCAATATGTTGTCATTTTCAATTTGGCTGCTAGATATAATTGCTTTGTTGTCGTTAGTTATACTTGGATGCCTATCAAATTGTAAGATAAACTTAAAGAATCAATAGTGGAGTTATTTGAACTCGCAGACATCTGTCGTATAAGCATAACCAATAATAGCCGCAAGCTGCAGTGCCCACTGGTTGCAGCTGATTAGATGAATAATTTGTTGGGGGTTTTTTTTGCATTTTCTTTTATGTATTGTTTGATGATATCACTCAGAGGTAGACCAAATGAATCAAAATAATTGTTACCGTAAACGGCAACTCAGTGAATACCTGATCCATCGTTGAAATTCTGGATAGTAATCACTCATGAGTTTCCTGTATTTGGTGCAGTATCAAGTTCGTCTTTTGAATGTACTCCGTGAAATCCTTTCACTGATTTTAATTTATCAAGTATTTCAAAGTTGCTTAGCGAATGTGGAGTCAGCGGCTGGTGCCCGGCAACATCAGTCCGCGACCGTTGACGCCCCGGTCGATACCTAGCAGGTTCGGAAGTAGACTGCCCGCTATTCCCGCTAACAGTGGACCAATAAATCCTCCTGGCATTGAAATCATTGACCGTTTTTTGGTTGTTGTCTTTTTCTTGCTGGTTATTTTCGTGGCGATTTGGCATTATTTATTGATTAACTTTCACACAAAATCACGAGCACAAAGTGTTAGGCAATTTGTTTAATTCCGTCCCCGGAAACAGCTTTTTTAGTTGCGCATGATATTGCACCTAATGCTGCTGCTAGTCCAAGTGTTCCGAATACCGGCAATATTTTTGTCAGTACTGTTTTTGCTAACGTTGCCAATGCCGGACCAAGAAACCCACCATGCCTTGTAATTGCTGTTATTTGAGCAGCGCTTAGATTAAGCACGAATGGTTTTCCTTTCGACACTTTTGTTACTTGTTGTTGCGTTAACATTAATTTCATTGTAGTGCCTGCAGTCGCGACGCCGGTGGGGTTGCGATTAATCTTAAGAGAAACCGCACGTATCTTGGTAATTGCCATCGACAGTTTTTTAATTTGCCCTTGCGTTAGGTATATTTCTTTTGTAACGTATTTCATTGATGACTGAGTCATTGTTATTGTATTTGCCACACAAAAATTTTAAAGTTAACGAACATTCTACCCTTGATTGCGTCAATGGTTAGGAATTTATCGCTGACAACTAACGCGTATGCGAAATATCCTGGCTTTGCAGCTGGAGCAGCTCCTAATGTCCATGTGACTTTGATGTAGGCAGTTCATTTGAGCCAGTTTGGAATGTTTAGATACGTCGAATGAGAAAATCGGGTACAACATTTTAAACTCCTCAATTGATATTTGAGATCCGCTGTCAGAGTCTTGATATTTTTGCATAGCCTCCATCAAACTCATATACGCGCGTGATACTTTCTTGTTGGCGCCAGTGTTAAGTTACATTTCGATCGCTCTTTCAGGATATTGTTTAGAGCTTATTCTAACAAATATTCTTCTGACATTATTGTTGTCGAATATGGAGCTGTTTTGTAATTGCGATGTTCCTCTATCTTTTCGTTGGAAAACAACAAACACATGCCTTGGTAGTTGCTTACCTGGTGTTGTTGTTACCCTGCACGTGTTAACGGTAGAAAATGGCACTTCCGTAAAATGCACTTTATTTTGCGTGAAATAGATCCTTTTCGTGTACGCGATAAGCATTGTCTCAAGTTCGATAGACTTTGTGATCGACGGAACAATTCGTGGCATCCACAGTGCGAGGTTTCTAATAACAAATCGAAAATCTGGAACATCAGCAGAAAGCATTAGTCTCGAATTATTATCGTCTCGATCGAGAACAAGCGTATGTTTGACTTCTCTAAAAACTTTGTTGTAATCGCGACAAAATCCGAATCTCGTACTCAACGGCAACACCATTGTAACTCGTCCTGAAGCAATTGTCAACGATCTTCGTTTTGCATATCCTTCGTTATGTGTTTTGTGGAAATAATTGGAATTATAGATTGTGCTAAAACTAGCAGCGCATCAGCATCATCATCTTCAGCTGGTTGATTAATTCCAATTGCATTGCAAATATTTATCAACGCTGTTCTGACATTTCCCAGAACGTTATTAGCTGCAGGTGCTGTGCCATATTGTGCGTGAAGCGAAGCAAGAAACGCGTTTGTTTTTGTGAGAGTTGCTGAATCTCCTGCACCTGCTACTGGTGCACCTGGTACTCTAAAAGGCTAAAATGCTCCTGGTGTACCCAATCCGCTATCCTTAAACCAAAACATATTTGTCGTTACAGATCGTGAGTAATTATCGCTAACAGATACCACATTGAGTATGGTACTCGCAATAGGAAGATGCAATGAAATATCTTCCACGGTCTGATTTGCAAGTTGGTATCGCGCGCTTTTAAACAAACTCCAACCGTTGTTTGCCAACGTGCTTTGGACATCAGCGCCGATTTCAACAGGAGGTACATCTCTTGTCATGACTTGTCCTTGTACTTCAAGAAATGCTTTGTGCGGCAGCAGAAACATATCTTCGTCTCGTGTATTAAACAAACGAGAGCTGGCTGTGTTCATTTCATTAGAACTTTCGTCCAGGTACTCAACATACTCAAATTCTGCTGTTGAGTCGTCAGTGCCAAATTCTTCGGTAAGGTCAAGATAATCCTTCACTCACATTATTTTATTTGTGATCGCTCGACAAAATTTAGAACACAACAATGTCCGGTCGTTGTCTAGTCGATGATGCTAGTTTTCATACAATTTATTCACCGCGTGGTGATAACAGATCTTTATTTGTCACGATCAACGCTCGTGTTGTATCTGCAGTTGGTGCTATAGTTGAAATTACCTGTGCGATATCAGCAGGCGATAGCAGAGTTGGCTTGCCTTTGATTTTGTCTGCGATCTTTTGACCCACTGCAGTTCCTGCTGCAGATGCGGCTCCTGTTGCAAATGCTTTCGATGCGTCTACGGCAATTGGTGCAATTCTATTTGCTATTCCGTGTATATTTTCGATTATCTTGGAAAATATATTTCCAAAAAATCCTCCAACGATCTTTCGTAGGTAAATTTTTCTTTGTTTCATCTTGTTATTGATAAACGCATGATAAAATTCGTTTTCATTTAACGCTGCGCTAAAGCAAGTAATAGGTAACAATTTCATTGTTACGATCAAGTTGTCGTCGAGATTGATCTGTCAGTTTATGTCTATACTCGATATTTGATTTTCAAGATAAGCTGGATAATACATTACCTGTCGAGGATTAACCTGCATTAACGAACCAGGTGGAATGTCAGGTGAGAAACTATAAATTGTTTGTCCGCCACTGCCTCGTGGAGAATAAGATCCGTACTCGATAGAACAATTAATCAGAATTGTATTTACTTGCGTTATGTTTACCGGAACATCACCGTCGTGCGATATTGCTGTGTCTACGACATTATTGCCATACAGTTGATTTTTAAATCCGAGCACTGACGCGATGCTTGTAGCTGGAGAAAAATCAATTCTCAATTTATTTTTTAACGTGATCCTGGCACGTAAATGTAATAAGCTCCTTGATTGTCTTATAGAGATCAATGACGTTGTAGGCGCCTTGTGGTATCTTGACCGTCACCCAAGCGGCTGGATTAAATCTAAAATTATCATTGACATCTGTTTTAACATTAGCCATAGAATGCCATGCTGTTGCAGAAATTAATCCAATTTCGTATTGTCGTGTTTGATCAAGTTGAATTAGCGGATTATAATTGACAGAAAAGTTTGCGCTGTCGGTGCCGATGGCGCTGGAATGAAGTAACAACGTAGTTGACATCATCTTTATTTTTCATGGCGATATAAACCTGTCAAAATAAAACCGATATGTAAAATCTCATACTCGCCTGCTGTTAATGACCCGTTTGCTCGAAGATGAGCAGGTATATCCACGATTTCATTATGTATTTTGTTACTCGCATTACCCGCTTCTTTTGATGATATCAACAGCATCAGTCAGTCAACCATTTCCGCCGTTGACAGTAAATACTCTGACACCAGATCCTATAGTTTCTGCAGATAATGATTTATCACGTTCTCTATCGTACTTGTGAAACAATAAATTAAAAGACTAACCTGCAGGATAAGCTTTTTGTTTCTTAATCGATATTGTCTTGCTGTATTAAACTTTACACCAGCAATAATTCCGTCTCGGATTTCTGCGTATTTTTCTAAAAGTTCACCCTCGTTTGCAACTTTTTCTATTTCCTTGTCAGCTATCTCACCTTGTTTGATAATTTTTTGTAAAGTATCAATAAGTTTAAAATATTTATCGTTATCCCATCTTTGAATACCGTTGATATCTGTAATACTGTATTTGGTAAGAAATTTTGAGTAATCCTCATGATTTTTACTATCACGTGCATTTTTGTTTTGTAAAAACGTATTTGATCTTTCAGTGGCATCGTTTTAATCGTAATTTCAGATATTTTTTCTTTGCTGGCGAGATTAATGTTCTGTTCGTCTTGACAACTCGGAAATTAATTTTATTATTTCATCAGGATTATTTGTCACTCTTGATGCCGTGCAACTGAATCAGCAATATTTGCAACAAGTGTTTCAGCAATTTTTGTTGTTTCTTTAGATTTCTCACCATGTAAACCCAACAAACCTTTTTCTGATAATTTTTTAAACTCATCAGCAGATAGCGTTGATGAATCAGGTTGTTTGCCAAGTACAGCCTCAGTAACTGGTCTAAAAACTTTAGCGGCTTCTTCAGCTGCAGCCATCTGTCCTTGACGTTCCTGTTTGTCTTTTATCCTTAAACGCGGCGCTTGTCGCATCAATTTTTTTTTAACAAATCAAACTTTGTTTTGTCCATGTTATTGTACAACGTCTGATAAAATTGTTACAAAAATCGGTCAATATAACAACGAAACATCTTAGCCGGATCTCGTGCAAGCTTACCACATAAGAAAAGTTGTATTTGTCCGCTGTTGCCTCATGGTAAAACTCGATAAGCTTATCTTTGATTACGTTCCCACATTGCTCGTTTGCAATATTCCGCACATCAACATTATCCAGATCCGGAAACAGAAAAAAAAAAACAACCCGTATTTCGCCTGATAAATCTATCAACGTTATAAAATGCCTGTGCTAGATAAACTGCATTACATTTTCTGTTTCTCGACAACGACAAAATAAGATCGTATTTTATTAATTTCGCTGTTATTTAATGGAATATCATCAAATACGATTATTTTCTATTCGTCGGAATCAAGTTCGTTTATCGGAAATAAATCATCTAGTTTCCGGATCACAAATATATCTTCACCGGCCCCAAATTCATCATGTAGTGTTTCATTGTAATTGTTTAACAATTCGTATTTATCCTGCTGTGGATTAATCGTGTAAATGTATACCCGACCGTAGTTAAAGCCGTCGTTGAGAAATAAGTTCATTAACAAGTTTGTTTTGCCTGAGCCCGTGCGACCTACACGTGATCAATCGTTCGGTATCAAAGTTTAAGATTGGCATCCTTGTTTTATATTTTATGTCTGACAAAAATTAATCTGCTGTAAGATAATAAACAATGAGTTATTACACAAAATTCGGAACAACATTAACAGGATCAGTATCTTCTGATACTGTGACGACAAACGGAATAGTTGATTTATCGGGGTATCTAAAAAAATCCGGTGGCACAATTACCGGCAACCTTGACATGTCTGGTCAACGTGTGTTGGGTCTAGAGATAAAATACCCACTAGATAGCGCAGATAATACACATGCGATACGTTATACGCAGCTTAAAACCGTCGACGATAGTTAACTTCTTCTGTCCGGCGGCAAAATGAGCGGTGATTTAGCGATGTCAAATAAAAAATTCACAGGTCTAGACACAGGCTATCCGGTAACAGATATGACCCAAGCGGTTAGTTACAATTAGTTAAGAATAGTCGGTGATAACAAATTATTATTGGTCGGTGGAACAATGAACGGAGACATTAATATGTCCGAGAAAAAGATTATCGGTTTAGAAACAGCATATCCACTTCCAATGTTAAATCTCAGTTAAGTTGGATGTAGTTAAAATACGTTGATGATATCAAATTCTCATTGTCAGGCAGAACATTGAGCGGAAATATTAAGATGTCCGAAAAAAAAATTTATCAGACTCGAACAAGATTTTCCACCAGCAAATTTAAATATAAGTCAAGCAACAAGTTTTAATCAGCTAAAGTCAGTTTATAATGCCACTGTAAAAAAAATCGGAGATACAATGGCTGTAAATTTAACTTTATCAAACAACGCAAAAGTAACTGGATTATCAATAAACTCACCACCAGAAGCTGATGATGATGCGATAAGTTATGTGGAATTAAGAGCCGCATTAACCTCGTATTTACATTTATCTGGCTGATCTATGACTGGCAGCAATGATATGGTCGGTAAGTAATCTACAACACACAGGTTGATAACACGACGTTGGACAACGATAATAGACAGACCAATGTCAAGTTCGTCAAAAGCAATTTTGTCAAACTAAACGGCGATACAATGTCCGGCGCGTTGAATATGGGCTCTATAAAAGTAACGTCAATATATGTTCCTGCTGCAGTAGAAGATCTGACAAATAAGGATTATGTTGATAAAGCAGTTGCCGCAGTAGACTCAATGTATATTAAACAATCGGAGACACAATGTCTGGCGCGTTAATTATGGGCGCCAACAAAATAACGTCAACATATGTTCCATCCGCTGATGCTGATTAACAAATAAGGTAAACGTCGACAGTGTCTCTGGTGGCGGTGTAAAACGAATCAAAAACAATGTCGGATATATTCCGACACTTGTTGAGTCATCCAACAACCGATCAGGGTTTGTCGTGAGTGCGTCCACACAATATTTTAGAAATAATCCAAATCACGCTTTTCTGTTCAGTTTCGCAGCTGTTGGTGGCCAAGAATGGAGAACTAACGGAGAAACCTCAAACTTCTTGATTAAAGTTTAATGTCCGGTTGCGGTAACAATTTGGCAGTTTCATTTGCGTGGCCGATTAAACTCCGGTAACGGACGTATTTATAACTGGCGGTTGGAAGACTCAGTTCATAATGTTGCTTGGAAAAGGCTGTACTGCGCAACAAACAAATATATTTCAACAACAGACTATTTTGCAATTCCGCCCGCAAACCTTGTCGACGTTGCTGGAGTTTACGTAAAATACTGGTATTTTCGAATATACGATGTTGCAGCAGAAAGTCCGTTTCCAGGTGTGACCGCGTTTCAGATATACACGCTCGACGATCAAATTTAATCTGGCGATGTAAAATAAAATGACAGACCCTGCAATTATAACAGTCGCTAAAGAGTTTTATGATAATATTTTTATCCGAACAAGGATGTTTCTACTAGAGATATCAGCGATAGATCAGCTGTGCTAAACGAAATTAGCCAAATGAAAAAAAAATTAAGATTAGAGTCTATAAATAGGGTCGATGACAGTAAATTGACAGAAAAAGAGGATAATTTTCTTCGTGTCATGCATCAACTGAAAGATGCGATAAAAGATTTTGATACGATTAGCAAATATTGTCATCCCGATGATTACCGCGAAGAACAAGAGCGAGTTGAAAACTTGCTGAAAAATGCATTGCTTGAGCTTTACAAAGAAAATACAGACATGATTAACCAATCAGATCTGATTAAAGCACGAGCACATGGTAGAAGAAAGCCAGAAGAAACTCGAATAGACAACTCTCATAATCAACTTAACAAACTAGCAGGATAAAAAAAAAAGATTAAACAGAAACACAAAACTCAGAGATAGTTTCTCAAAACGACACATATTTCAACAGCTCGGCATGTATTACCATGATAAACAAACACTACTTAGAATTGTTGGTAATATATCAGAAGACGCAAATTTGATGATAAAAACGTACTCAAACGCAATTATACCAATGTTACTACAGCAACATGAATTTGATCCTATTATTATCGATAAATCACTGAAAATAATTGAAAACCTTAATTCGGAAGTTGATGATTACGATGATGCTGAGCGAGATGTATTTTTTTATGTGGTTGAATCAACAAAAATGCGTGTACAGTCTGATTCTAACTACGCCATTAGTGAAGCCGATGATGTTCCATTACTATCGCTCCAACGTTCTAGACAATTGATGCTACGAGATTATTACAACGAAGATGAGAAAATATACACACAATCCTACAACAAATTAATGGAGCAACTGATTTATTTTGTCAGACAAAATATCACAAACAAAAACGAGCTCAAACGAGTAATGTTATAAAATTTTATAGCTGCGTACGTAATTATCAGACATCTTGTTCTTAAAAATTTTATGTTGAATGAAATCAGCCTGGTAATTGGTTTTATCGATAAAACAGAAAGCAACTATGCCAGTTTGGTAAATGAAACAAATCTTTACAGTCGTGATTGATCAAAATATGATAAATATAATTCATATAGTTAGTTGAAAAACTAAAATTTATTAACGGATGAGCGATATAAAGACTTAAAGACACCGAATCAGATGTCTATGACAAGTAGAGAAATTTTATTACAGATGCCACCAATGAAAAGTTTCGTCAGTTTCTTGATTCATTTTTGGCACCACAACTTTTACTGTTATGTAAAAAAATAAATGTAGAAAGAGCAAATCATAGATTTCATTCATGTCTCGGAAGATATTCCAAAAACTGAACTTGATGCGTTAATGCAATATTACAAATACTACCACAAGAAACCCTAGTGCGTAAAATGATGCTATAAATATTACTGCAGAATTTTACGTGTGATATCGTATATTCCGTTGGCGCTGACTGGATCTGGTATTATCTCAAGCGGAGCAGCATTAAGTAAGTTTTTTTTTTCTGATAATATCCTGCATTGAAGTTTCTCTTGCTGCGTCGTGCCAAAAAAAGAGCTTCAATTTGAGACAAAAATGTTGTTGCACAACCGCCAGTGTGACTTACAAAAAGTTGCTTGATCAAATACGATCTTTTTGCGCTGAGTTAAATACGACATGGAGGATTTAATACGTGAATACCATATCAGAGACAGTATGTTGACTGATATCTTGCCAATGCGAATCAGTAAGTACGAAAACTTGTATCAGCGGCGATATCAGGTAGAATGTATCAGCGATTCTAAAGCTGATCTTGATAAGGTTATGTAAATTTTATCTAAAACAGAAATATATAAATCATTAAAGATTAGTCATCCAACAATCACGTATAAATTTTATCCAACGATAATGTTTTATATCCATTAGGTAACAGATTCTTTGCTTCTTTTTGTCAGGAAGATTTTTGATAGCTTTATCAAAATTTGAATCAGGATCTTCCATCCAGTCTTCCATTTCTTTATCGCATGCTTTGAATAATATCCAAAACGATTCATCGAAAGTTTGAATAAAATCAAAACCACCGATTCATTTTCCAACAGCTTCTCTTGATATACCTAATTCAATAGTTGTCATTTTCTTAGACTAAAATTCTACAATCTTTTTCTTGCTTATATTAATCCAACCACTTTGATTCGGTGATCTGGTACTATTCCTCCCATATACGTTCGTTCAAATTCCATCTCCTGTTGTTTATTCTAGTGTCTAATATAAATTTTTTTATCGAGCAATAAAGTATAAATTTTATCTAAAACAGTAATATATCAAGCCGATGATAGCAATTTCTAGTAGTAACTGATAAGGGTGTTTCTGGAGAAGTAACCCTAAAAATCACCCAAACAAGTATAATCGCGTCAGTGTTCATAAAGGTCGTCACCATAATAATAACTCTCAGGCAGGTACTGGCGACAGGGGCATCCTCGGAGGGTGGCGGCCAATGGTGACTTTGTACTTGTTTGGGTGACTTTTAGGATTACTGCACCAGAAACCTCCTTATGGTATACTACTAATGCACTACGTTCCGGCCAATCTATCTGCAGTTTCTTGATTCAATGCAGTTCGTGGAATCCAGCCTCGACAAACTAGTGAGCAACCTTGCGACAGGAAGAGACGATCGATTACTTGTCAATACGGTGCATGTGAACCAGAAACGTTTGGTTCGCTTAGCACTAAAGGAGTATACCTTCACGAGTACATGAGCGACAAAAAGAAGTTAGTTCATACCCAGTTGAGGTCCTCCATTTGTCGTTGTCCCGGGACGGTGTTTTCGCCAAGACTACGAGCTCGCGAACAACGTTTGGTCAGCCTATTGTTGTCAAAACCTTGTCGACTGATATGAGCTGTATCTGCTTACGGATGTGATGCTGCTTGCAGGTGTCTTTGAAGCGATTTGTGATACAAATTAGCTTATAATTAGCTTGAACCAGCGCAATTCGTCTCATCACCGGAAATGGCACTGTCGTCAAAAGCCAATAAGTTACACTATCTTGTACACAAGGGCGATGATGCAGCCTATGTATATAGGTGAGTTCACACTGATCAATCCTGCGGATGTAGACATACATAGATACATACACGAGTACAAATATAACATCGACCATGTATACTTTTTTAAGTTGACTTAGAGTATCCAGGCGAACTGCATAATACCCATAAGGACCATTTTATTGTATCCGATGCGCTATTACTGTCCCGCGAGTGACTGTCTCCGTATCAGTGTGCAATCATGGATTATGCCGAAAGCAAGTTTACAGGAGAAACTTAATTATGTAGTCTATAATTTACAGTTGTATCTGCGGTTTGGACTGCGTGTGCTACGAGTCCATCGGGTGTATGGGTTTTGTTAGAGAGCGTGGATGACTGAAAACATCCAAAATGAATTCAGAACTACGTAAGATTGCGTCTAACGAGTTTGAAAAAGATTTCTTCAAACTCATGAATAATGCAGTGTTGTAGAAAATCATGGAGAACCTGCAAAACTTACTCCGCGTGGATCACGTTAAACAATTTAACAGGCTTATCACAGACCTAGCATTCATGTCACAGAAGATCTTCAATTATCTATTCATTGTCATCCGCAGTAACAAATTAAAACTGACGCTGACGAAAACTGATCTATATTGAAGCGTTCATGCTGGACACTGGCAAACTGCTAATATACAAGTTCTGCTATGACAAGATCAAATCGCGATGCTTGGACAACATTAAGATAATGTGCACGGATACGGACTCGCTGCTTATGCACAAGAACACCAATGATGTCTACGCGGATATGGGAGAGGCGTTTGACGCCAGTTTGACTCCAGAGAGTATCCGAAAGATCATTCGTTGTTTAATAACGCCGAAAAAAATTAAAAGACGAGTGCGCGGGCAGACCTATGGAGCAATAAGTGGGGCAGCGTCCCAAAATATAATCGATCGTTTTAGGAACTGGTGTAACCAGCAAAATCTTCAAGAAAGCAAAATGAGTTCCACACGTAGTTGTGCAAAAGGGTGTCCGGCACAACATGTATTTGGAGTGCTCATGTGATTGGCGCGAATAAGCGCACGCGGCAAATCTTATCCAAGAGACGAATGACGGTCAATTACAAAACAGTATGAAAAGGGAACGGTACAATAGGAGGTTGAAACAATCAGAAAGGGTACACAAAATATGGTTACAAAAGAAGATATAAACGCTGTACACGAGTATTATATAACATATGACAAATGTTACACGGGGCATATGTAGAATATGTTTAATACACATTGGCAAATCATCAAAGATATTTGCTTTACGTGTCCGAATATCTTGTTAAAAGGAATATGTTTTATGGTTTACGTATGAAATACTAACGTGCGTTTCACATATGTCAGACCACACCTGTTCTACACGTTTGACAACATAATCGATTACATCCACAGGGATAAGAACAAATGAAATGAAATGAATATGTACTGGTGCTTGCAGGGAAGGCGATGGGTGCAGACCTGGGTTCGAATCTCTGTAGAGTAGGAATTAAAAATTCTCTAAGCTGTATGATAGTATTATTTGTATTAAATATTAATTCTGCCAGAATTATCAAGCATTCTCTTGTAAAATCCAGGGATAGCACTTTCCTTTCTTTTCAGTGTATATTGGTAATTCTCTATAATTAATAGTATATATCTGTTTTCTTTCGTAGGAATCGGAATGACTCTGTAGATAGATGGGAATTAATTACTAAGTCGCCATACGAGTGTCTCTGTTACGTACGAGTGCATATACCACCGACTTTGTATAACATTTTTTGGTGATGCGTGCTTAGTCGTGATAGAATATGGACTGGTGCGTGCAGACAAAGCGATGGATGCCGTTTACACGCGGACCTAGACTCGAATCTCTGTAGAGTACGAATTAAAAATTCTGTAACCGGTGTGACAGTAGTATTATTTGTTATATATATATATATATATATATATATATATATATATATATATATATATATATATATATATATATATATATATATATTCATGACAGACTACTGATACATTATAAATGAAGGATATTAGATTTATAATGTTTAGGAAACTCACAGAAAGCTGTCGTTGCGAAAACTAAATAGGTTAAAATATAAATTTGTAACCGCTCATTAAAAAGAAGTTTGATTTTTAAAATGGTAAACCGGTTGCTTGACTGTTGCTAACTTTGATGAAGAAAATGTACGGTTTTGTCTCTTGTTTGCCGTTTAAATATCGTTTAATGTCTGGACATAATATGAAAAAGTATGTGACTGTTCAAAAGCCTTTTAACTTTTATTGTCTAGAAACTTTGCAACAGGTCGAAGGTCCATTGCAGTGGTTTTGACTCTATCCGTGTGTGCGTGAAATGTAAGTATGATTCGGTATGACAAAGTAATAACTGAAAATGTTTGTAGCCACAGCATCTTTAGAGTAGTAGTTGCTTTTATTTGTCGAATACATTGTTTGAGTGTTGTGTCCATGCTTGCATTTAACGGTATTCTCGGGTATACATCATGGTTTTCACATGTTGGCAATGAAGAATGTTACAGTGAGAATGCATTAGCTTGATTTATCCAGTATTATCACAAAAGATATCCTAAGGTTTTCTGTTAACATTTTGTATTTAAGATCTATGATTTTGATCACAAACTAATGCAAGGACGCAATCGAATTCAGATTTCATACAGTCTTCGTATCCAAACTGTTGGTCATTCCCTTCTGAAATAAATCATTAAATAATCATGTATATATTACAAATAAAAATGAGCCAAAATGATTAGTAATAAAGGTACTGATTTCAATTATGATATTCTATTAGAAACTTTGCAAAACAAGTACCAATATGTCATCATATTTTGAAAAATAAAAATCCCTCGAGTGTTATATCACCATTCTGAAACAATAACCGATTCAAAGCTATTCAAAATTTTGAAAATGTGATTCCAGTCGTTTTAAGTTTTGACTGATATAAATTTATGAGAAAATATAAAATAAATTCAGTTATGTGCAAAACTATGTAGTTCAAATATCAGAATAATCTTATTAAATGACCAGTGGAAAATTGCCTTTCAAAAATCATATTAAATGACCAATGGAAAACCGCTTTTCAAAAATCTTATTAAATCACCAATGAAAAACCGCCTTTCAATGAAAATTATAGATCCATTATATTTCATTATGAAAACTTCAAGACATTGCTGGAAGTTAAAGCACAACATTTCTCTTTGTTCATTGCCAAATTTAGGAAACGTATCAAATTTTATTTTTCGAATGCCATCAAGTATCTATTATCCCCACCCGGTTTTTGAAAACGAAAAGCATAAAGGATTTAAAAAATGCACAAAACTTAGTCATTACATTCACCAATTTATACGTTTTAACCATATTGTCGAAAGGGGGTCCCCAAAAATATAAACGTATTGGCGTTTCAAATCAAACGAGAAAAAAGCTCTCGATGTAAACAAGCAAACATATTGCTTGCTCACTGTCCTTTTCTGGTTATTAGAACAGTCCACTCCAGTAAAAACTGTGTCGTCTGCGTCCAATATCTGCATGTCTAGTTTAAATATATAAAAAAGTAAACAAATAAAAAGGAGGAACTCTTGTATACATGTGTTGAAAAAGATTAACTCCAATATTTACGGTATTATTGAGATTATCGAAGACGGCGAACCATATCATATCTATTGCCTATTATCAAATATGGCGACCGTGTTACTAAAGGAATCACGGTACTAATTCAGTTCCCATAGTAAACCTATGCAAACACCATGATATTAAAAATTCAATAACTTAATATTTCTGAGTGCCCATGATCAAACCTATATTTATCAGAATAGATGAAACCTGGATGTCAGCTTCTTTGTAGAGGAAATGATATGAGCCGCGGCATTTTCTGGACCTGCATGTGTTTGAAACATGTGCTTTCAATTCCGCACCAAAGAGTCAGGTGCTAATTTTAGTAATGAGTGTTCCAAACTCAAGACTGTTAAAAGACTGAAATTCCATCAATAAAACAAATCTGTATTTTTTTTTTTTCACTTATAACTAGAATAAGCTCTCAAAAGATTCTTTTACCTAAAAGATATCTTACATTATTAACCAACCCTGGCCACCCAAACTCATATATACTGTATTTAATGTTCACCCATATCCAGGCTGGTTCCCATTTTTCCATACCATTAGTACCGGTGTCCTAAAGAAACTTCCATTTGAGTCGAAACGTCATTAAGTTGAGTTGAGAGCCCCCTACCCCCGGCGACAACCAGGTTAGAAATCATAAAATGATGAATGAAATTACAAGTTTTGTACAATTTTTAATATTCATGATGTTTTTTTGTGTGTTTTTAAATTCGGTAGAAGGGCAAAATCAAATAGGAGGATGTGGGAATACTTTAAATTTGAATACTTTAATTTAAATACATTTGAGCGGCCATTTAACCAAACTGGTGGTTATGTCAGTATTAAACCGAAGTACAAAAGTGTACAATGTTAAATTCATCCTACCTGAGTGTAGTGTGTTTCTTTTTGCAGTTTTAATTCAGAACAATGACATGCCATATTCAATGAAAATGTACAAAATACTGCTGGTGATAACAGAGTATATCGATAATGGAATGAACTTTTATTAATTAAATATTTTAAACATTTAAGTCAACAATTATTTCCTAATTTTCCCGGTTTCTTATTCCTGTCGTTTGCTACCTCAGTCCTCGTACTTATTGGCTTCAGCGTTTTACTCTGATGGACAGTACGCAACTATCAACATGGGGTCTGGCCATTTTCTTGCTGTACTGGTGAAGGTCAGTTGGGGAACCAGATGTTTCGGTTTGCTTCCCTTATAGGCATAGCTACACAGAATAACTTCAATCTCATTATTAGTAAAAATGACCCTCTGTATGAAATCTTCGATCTAAAACATGTACTAGTACTCAAAACTCGAGAAGTCTGTGACAAGTTTAAATTGGTACAAGAGGCGTCTTGTTGTTGTAAGTCTGACAAAAATGTAATGGCACTACCAAATAATCAAAGCTACACAGTTGGCTATTATCTTTAGTCCTGGAAGTACTTTAGTCATGTACAAAAAGAAATTCGCCAACAATTTCAGTTTAAAAACAGTGCAAGAAAAAAGGCGAGCATCATCGACATAAACGCAAGACCAAGTTTTGTACTGAAATCTCCAACATTAATAGGAGTCCATATTAGAAGGGGAGACCTGGTGAAGGAGAAAATGTATAACATTGCCGGTATAGTTCCTGCTCCTAAAGAATATGTCTATAAGGCCATGGATTACAGGAAAAATACATTCCAGGAGTCGATATTTCTCGTGGTTTCAGATGAAATGGTCGCAGAAAACACTTAGTACAAGAACTAAGGATAACATCTGTTTTGTAGATGACGGCAATGCACCTGAAGTGGACTTGGCAACTCTAGCCTCATGTGATCATGTAATTAGCACGGATGGAACGTTCGGATGGTGGGCGGGTTATCTAGTAAGAGGTATAACTGTGAAATATCCTTATCCGGCGCGAAACGGATCACAAGGAGAGTCGGCGTATAATTACGATCACCTCTTTTCACCCCAGTGGATCGGACTCATTATATGATCTGCCGATGTAAATAACAATCTCGTTGAAGAAACATCTTAAATTTTAATTACAAAAGCAAACATTTGCGCGAAACGCTGATTATATGCTTAAAAATCTGTCACTGAAATCCCAAAGAAATTATTTTTTGAAAGCAACAACAAAGAAGACAAAAGTGAAATTTCTAGGGTGTCACCTTGAATCAAGTATTAAACATACCCTTACGCCAACGACTTTGAATATATAATAATATTCTTACGCATCCTGAACAAGTGTACACTACGAAATAACCTTCTGGTAGAGTTTGTTAGCAAGTGAGCTTCCAAACATTGAAAAAATATCACACCGTCACACTTGATAAACTGATTGAATTTTTTATCGAGAAGGTAATATGACGACGCTATGGTTTTCTAAAAGTCAACAAATAATTTATTTGCTAGAATACAAAGTGAAAATGTAAAATGAACTTACTGTATTGTGAATTAAATCCTCAAAAGTCCAAAAAGTTCCAACACCATTCTTAATGAATAAAGTTCTAACTAAATTCCAGTGGTTCCCCTCCCCCCCAGAAAACTTCAGTTCTAAATGTGTTGATGTGCTTGTAGTGGACTGTGACGTGGAGATGTGCCAAAAAGTCTTTGATGAATCACAATAAAATAATCCCAAATGTCCTTATTTGAATTCACTACAATTCCAAGTCATTGTTCCTGTCCAAGAATATTATATATGAGCACTTGGTATTTCCAATGAATAATAATTTGAATAAATAATTTCACGTAAATGAAATACTGAACACAACAATACGACTGATTTTGCCTCAGACATTAAGGCCAGAATGAGTAATTTTTAAATAAACAGGATTAAAAAGCCCCCACCCCCCGATCTAGATTGCAATTACCATGTTCTGAAAATACTCTGTCAATTAATGGAATATCCCATTCTAGAACATTCTAAGTTGTCAACAAGATAAAATCTGTTACTAAAATTATAATAAAGAACATGGGAAACATCAGGTACACTAGGTATGTCCATGGAGGGATACCAATGTCCTTGGCTCAGATTAAGATAAACACCTTCACGTTAATAATGATCTAAATACTTAATCCACAATCATAGGAAAATATTAGCTTTGTATTCTATTGTTTATGTATTGCTACGACTCTATGGTCTTAAAGTAAGTAACCGAAAAGCAAAACAAACAAGTTTAGAAAAATTCAACAAATAATTTATTTTTTAAGAATTTAAAATGAAAATTTAAAAGGAACCTACAATATTGTGAAATAAATCCACAATAATCCATAAGGTATAGAGTGTTCCGAATGAATTCCAGTACTGAGTGTGCTGATGTGCCGATAGTTTTGAATGTGCTGAGTTGCAAAGAGTCTTGATGTATAACAATGATGTATTCCAAAATGTCCTTGAATGAATTCACAAAACTCCCACAATAGTGATTTAGTCCAAAATGTGAATGAGCACTTAGTAAATGCAATGACTTTTAAAACAAGTAACAGTGATTTTAGAGCTGATCTTAAAGTATGAACGAAGACTTTATTTTTCAACTTCAACCTTATATAAAACTAAAGACGCAATAAGATGTGTAGTTATAATTTCGCTTTTAGAACTTTCTAAGGTCGAAAGATACTGTGAAGATGTTTACAAAGTTTACAAATATTATCTTAAAGTACAACTTACAATTAAGGACAAAAGTTGAACACACCATATCTTATTTTATCTTATCTTATCTCTTATATCTTATATTTTATCTCATCTTCTATCTATCTATGTATCTATGTATCTATCTATCTATCTATCTATCTATCTATCTGTGATGTTGAAACGTAAGAAGGATAACGGCCTGTAACATGAAACCTAATAGATTTGTTCTGGTTGACATGATTCCATGATTTATCATTAGTATTGACAATTTATTATTTATAATTTTAAGGACATTTTGCGAAATTTGTATCATAGGACAAGAATGTATGTAACATAGTTAATTAATGTCAAATGGAAGATGTTATGGAACGGATGTTCGAGCTCTACAAACAAAGTCTGGTCCGGAAATAGAGAAAGACGCTAACTAGATATATAATTGGATATTTCTTTTAATGTTGGACAAAAACAGTTTTAAGAAGAAAAATGAAGAGTTATAGAAACAAAAATAAAACAACGGAAACAAGAAGATAAAATACGTGATGGGACCATTTATAGTTTTATTGAGAGAGAGAGAGAGAGAGAGAGAGAGAGAGAGAGAGAGAGAGAAGCACGTGCAATGTTGAGTACAGCTGATGGGCGAACAGACTCTTACCGTGATATAAAACGTTTGTCTGAATTTTTTCACAGATAAGTACAATCATGTTTAAAGAATACTTGCGTAATAGATGTTTAAGCTATTTTAGTTCAGAACTAAATTTCATGTGAAATAAATACTTCTGTAAAAGGTGTTTAAGCTCTTTTAACTCTGTGACGTTTTGGTTGTGGGGGATTGGGGGTGGGGTGCCTCCAATATTTATTTAAATTATTGTAGAAGTCCCACCCAGGCTCGATTTTGGTTGGAAGTTGATTTAGTGACAGTTAGATATACAGCTCCGAGCCCCCAGTCAGCAATGCCGACGGTTAAATGAATAAAGATACAAAAAAAGGGATGAAGTTCAATAATGACAATTTAATAACAGTTAAAAGATCAATAGTTCAAATTTCCCAAATACAATTCTTCCGCTCGACCCTTTTCTAGCCTATCGCATCATTTGATTCGTAGTGTGAGAGATTTCCACCTGTCCTTGTGTACTACTCATCTGTGTATTCTTCTCTATCTCCTAATTCCCTCTCGTCCTCCCTGACTCCCTCCAAGTTCCTTCTCCTCCTCCTCCTCTATTTCCTCCTCCAGTCCACTTTCCTCCTCCTCCCCTTCTATCCTTCTTTCTATGTCGACTGCACGTTGTCGACTCCGACTGCACTGTCAGTCTCACTTCCGTCTCCCTCTTAGAGACTCGGGACTACTAACTTGCACCGGAAGTTCTGTCCCCGAAAAGCTTCCTGTGAAAACACATGGATGTACAATATTTTCCTCAGCGCTCACATCTCACACTACACACAGCCTATCATCAGATAAGGCTATTAAATTTCACCGGTCACGCATTCATTCACACCGAAATACGCATACATTCTTGTATGGTAAAATACAACATAATAACACAACATGATGAAAGCATGGTATTAATTACTCTTATACATACAACAATAAATTGCTTCACATCCGTACATCCTCATAATTCCATTACACCAACCAATAAACAACAATCAGACGCATATCTTTACATCACAACTCATACCAAATATACAATTTTCAAATATCCATGCTCTGATATATTCACACATCTATCGTAACTAATCGTACATAAATCAATCATTTTCCTAAACTCCAATTCAAACATGCGTAAACTCTAACATAACGCATTACTAAAGGTACTGGTTACTACGAAGTAACCTACCAGCGAATTACAATATTAATTCTGACGAACTAGCAATCTACATAATTCTCTACATAAACTCAAATTCATGTCTCAAACACGCTTATACATGAAACACTACAAGGTAATTCTACATACTAAAACAATCCCAGTAATTAAGTATACATGCTACATATACTTACAATTATGACGCCGTAATGTTTTGCAAAAATCGAGCAAATAGCTTACTGACCTTGTCGAAGCTTTTCCTTGTCTTACAATTCTGGTCCTAAGATTCCCGCCGAATTACGGGTGGCTTCTCTCGGAGTATCCTTTCGCTTAAACCCGCTAGATCTACTTCTCATAATCTGCCCAGGTATACTGATAAATTTACTGCACGTTTAAGCTAAAATTTCGATCTAAGATTTACTCCCACCCCCTATCTTAATTCCGATTGGATGTCGCTGTGGACGGTCCCAATCAATCTTACTGACAATGTCTTCTCGCTTGCCTGTCTACGTGGCGGGTGAGAACACGCCCCGTTCACCCTGCGGGCTTCCCTTTGATCCCTGGACCCATGTTTTAACGTCTGGGTGTGAGGACGACAAGCCCTTTGACTGGCGGCTATTCTATGATCTGGGTGGCTGGCGACTTGCATACTCAATTAACACTACTTTCAGCTATGTTTACACATCAAACGCGGTCATAATATATCCAACTTTCATACATTTCCTGATACCCGGACTGCGAAACGTGACAAACTCAGAAACAAAATTTAACTGCTACAAAGGTTTGTGTAACGAAGCTAACAGCACGATATGTTTAATGTGAAAAGAAGAATCTGTGATCACGTTTCAAAATTACCAAAACATTCTTAAAGTTTCTTTTCTTAGAAATTTCGAGATCTCATCACTGTTACTTAAAGACAGATGCACGAATGCCGAGTTATTGTATCGGGACGAATTCCGATCTGTAGGAATAATGACATTTCTTAATTATTATAAGGTATAAGTTGACCTCTATTACCCCAAGGTGCTTATATAAATTAACAGAATTACTAATAGACTATGATAAGATAGAATCAAGAATCAATGGAGAAATTAACACCATTTCAAATAGATATGCTAAATCAAATCATGAATTTTATACTGATAGCGAGCAAGTTATAATGAATGAATGATGGTCGTTATGAGAAGTCTTTTATTTCCTATTGAATTTTGCTAATCTTTATGGTTGTGTTTTGGGTCAATCAATGCCTTGTACAACTTTAGAAGAGCAAAGAAAATTAAATTAAAATCAAAATGACTTTGGTCGAATTTTGGAAGTTCATTTGGAAGTACCAGCACATCTTCATTTTTATGTTCAAGGGAATCATTTAACACCGGAAAGATTTGCTCCAGATTTTTCTGAATTTGTTTTATTGGAAAATAAATTAAAACATGAAAAGAAAGGGACAAATCTTTCAGTCGATAAATTATTATGTACATTGAAAAACAAAACAATACATGTTATTCATGACATAAATATAAGTGATATATCCAATTAAATTTAAAATAAACAGGATCAGAAAGTAGTGTTATTCGATCAAAAGTTATTGCTAAAATCATATGTAGAATTAAATAACGGTTTAAGAGTTAAAACAAATAAATTTGTTTCGAACTATTTCCCTAAACTAAAGAATAATGTAGCTCTTTTTTCTTTTGGGGATGGTAAATCTTAAAAAAGGAACTAAGAAACAATATGTACAGAAAAAAAACTATTGAGAACAGAACTATACTAAATAAAGATATGTCGTTAAAAATATGCAAATAAAACTAGCAAAACCAATTTATATTGGCTTTACAGAGTTAGAAGGAAGTAAATGACTGCTATTAAAAATCTAAGGAAATATTATGGTGAAACAATGCAATTTCTAACGACTGTTACTGATTTTCTATGTATAAATATTGAAATAGAAACTTTTTCAATTACATTATCAACAATACTCATTTTTGTAGGCACCTGACTTCAAAAATTAGAACATTTTTAATAATCCACAGGTAAATAAACAAATACCAGGACTTTATTTTCAAGATAAAGCAAATGGTATACGTAAACATGAATTTTTTAGATTAAGAAGTAAACTATATTCATTAAGAACATATGAAAAAGCAATCAATTTTATTAACCTTTATTGTTTAAAACTGAACATTGAATCATAAAATATTATATTACATTTTATATTGAAGTACATGTAATTAAGAGAAACACTTCATTCTCATTGCATATTACATGTAGAACTGAACCTGAACCGACCGTAACTAAATTCAAATATTAAAGAATAAAATAATTTGAAATATATTATATTGAAGAGAACAAGATTTAATACTTTACAGTAGTAACAGTTGATGAAAGTAAAGAAAAAGTTACATATTATTTTAATCTTGGAGAGAGTATATTAATTCCATACCTTTAAACAGAGTGAGACAAAGTCAGAATAGCATAGCTACAGCAGAAGTTTCCTAATACTGTTTCACTAACAGTATTTTTTGTTTCGGTTATTTGAACCAACTATGCAAATGATAAAAGAGAAAAACATAATAGATTGCCTAAATGAAAAATTAGAAACAAGGTTTTGTTTCAAAGAACTGAAATAATTTTGATAAGGTTTTTTCTTTTTATTTCTCTACGTCTTGATATCAGCCTTCTGATACGACTCTTTATTCTTCTACTCGTCCTGATATCATCCTTCTGAAATGCAACTCTATTTTTCCATTCGTCCTGATATCAGCCTTCTTCTAATACGACTCTTTATTCTTCTACTCGTCCTGATATCAGCCTTTTGATACGAAAGATGATTTATGGAGATTTATTTATTGCAGGTGCACTGAGTGTTGGTGTTTATATAAAATATAAGCATATATAAATTTATGAGAAATAAATAGCGAGCAAGGTGCACTGTGGCAAGTTAAGGAAATATATAACTACTCCTAAGCAAGACCAAACACCACACATTTGACAGCATCTTATTCAACGCATCATTGTATTGCATACAGTCCGAGTAGGTTCAGACCAGAATGGCATTTGCAGATGGTAATATCTTGATTAGAACATAATATCATAATTGCATTTGGTAGTGTGTCTGTTTCGTTTGACGTGAATGAGAAGGGAAATATCAACAATTCTGTTGTAGACAATTTAGTATGAATAATTCTTCGAGATATAACAAAATTTGTATGTTAGTGATGATAATTTTCGGCTAAATGATTACATGACCTTTAAAGAATTTGAGGTTACTAATATCTTTAAGAACAGATACAATACTGGAGGGTATTATAAATGAAAACGGCAGAATGTTAAGATTAGTGGATGCTAATGCACAAAACACTGGCACTTAAGCTGTTATCTTAAAAGACGTGGAAAGAATTTAGAAGCCATTTGATTTACAGATAGTGACACAGAATTGTCTATTGCATTCTTTTGTTCTTCGTCTGTATTTGAGATTTATAATTACATTAGAGAATGTTACTGAATTGATAGATGGAAAGGCGAGTTGTTAGATTGAATAAAATCTTTCAATAAGGGAATGTTTGAATTACGTTCTTCACTTGGTAGATACATAATCCACTTCTAAAAGATGTCCATAAATTGAAAGCATTAAGATTTGCAGCATCAAATTAAAAGTCTGTAACGCGTTTATTTTATTCAATTGGAAATGGGTCTGAATAAACTTCGTGTTGATGTAACAGGGACACAACTGCAGAAGCTAAAAGTGTAACTTATTTACTGTGTTACCTCCCTTATACAAAAAAGCCTCCGCAATATACAAACTGTTTTACGCGTAGCCTAAAGTACAATATTTATCTTGGCTATGATGCATTAAATCCAAGTATCAATAATCTGGTCCTTGTTATTTAGTTGATCAATGAAATAAAAATTCTCAACAGTTCTTAAATTCAGAAGTCAAACCTTTATAATTTTAGATCATGCCAAATTCTGCAAACGGTCACTAACTCCTAAATACGTCTATTATATAACAAATATACAAGAATAGATCTCTTGCAGTGGTCGAACTATCGATCAGAAGGCAAATTTGTCTCTCTCTCTCTCTCTCTCTCTCTCTCTCTCTCTCTCTCTATATATATATATATATATATATATATATATATATATATATATATATATATATATAACTTAGGGAAGATATTGTCAAACATGATACACATTTCGGCTTCAAGAAAGAATGTTATGTATGTATGTATGTATGTATGTATGTATGTATGTGTATGCAAGTCTACATATTGTGGTACTGAGGTAACCTTAAACACATTTAGGATTTATATAGCAATGCAATATCTCTTGCAAATAAAAAATCTTCTAATTTTAATTGATGACTTTAAAATGTCTTAAAACTTGGAAATTTGAGATAATTTCCGTAAAGTAATACTAACACGAATTTAATACAAAAAGCTTACTTTTGAAATAAGAAGTTTGAAATTGTTTGTATCTGTAATAAATATTTTAGGATAAGCTCCCTACGAAACGCAAAGTTGATGACGTTGTCTCGAGGAAAAATAAAGTCATCATTCGCGCTGAAAAACGGGGTTAGCTCGTGAAAGGTATATCAGTCATATGATCCGACTTTTAAAATCACTTGCTATTGTAGACCGCTCCGGTGGCCTAAGTGGTTAGAGCGTCCACGTCAGATGCGGGAGGTCGCGGGTTTAAACCCCGTCCGAGTCATACCAAAGACTTATAAAAAATGGTACTAACAGCTGCCTTGCTAGGCGCACAGCATTAAGAGGTTAGTGTTAGGAATGGTCGACCTGGTGTCAGGATAATGTGACTGGGTGGGACATGTTACATGTCTCCAGCATGATGCCCCAGTGCTAGACATCACTATAAACTGTCACACTGCTGACATCGTAGCGATGTGACTGAAATATTGTTAAAGCTATGTTAAAGATCCAAATCACACACACACACACACACACACACACACACACACACACCAAGATAAGTATTATTGCAGACTCGACCAAAAGACTTTTATAATGACCCATGCAAATTAACACACCTTCTATCAGTATGTTGTGAATGTTTGTGTGGAGAGAAAGATAGAGGGATCGCCCATTTTATCCTTTTATCCTGGAGCAAATAACTTTGCAGAATAGTCTTATTTGTTTCTTTAAAGCAAAAGCTAGATGCATTATAACGGGGGGTTGATTATTTTTCTGCCAGAGGTTTATCTTTCTGTAAGCAATTTCTTGTAGGTTCTTCTTACAATTTGAAAAATGTGGGTGCTGTCAACAGCCTTCTTCCATGTAAAGAATATCAGTATCAACAGCATATCAATGCAGCTAACGTTTGTTTCTGCTCCCTTGAACTTAGTTACAGTGCAGGTATTTTGCAGGGTACATCCTTACCAAAAATGAAACTTTTCCAGCAAGTTGTGATACAATTTTTCACAATGAACAACTTATATGTTACTTTCAGAGATTTATTATAGAAGCCACGCAGGACAATGTCCGTCTTGTGATAGCATAATCAGTGTCGTGTGTTTGAAGAAGTGCTTAAAGTATATTCCCTTGAGAAAACGTCATGATCTTAATTTCATCAAATGTTCCCTTCCTTTGTTACTTTACACACACTACTTACATTCAGTCACCATGATTGTTATAAATGCCCATGGATAATACATGTTACGTTCATAAATGTTGCAGCGTACCTGCATATCCTAGAATAAGCACTACAGCCAAATAGTTTGACTGTAGGATGTATGATCCAGGTTTATAATTATATTTATGATAATATTATGATTCCAAATGCTTAATAAAAATTTTGTCATGTTCTTGATATGCCCCTGGAGGTCCATGGATCACAACTTTAAAATGTGTAGATCCACACGCTGTGCCTACGCGTATATAAATACACTTACCACTTACTCCATTCTTTTAATTTCCTTTATTATGTTAATCTGAGGGGACAATAATACTGTCAACATATTTTTTCAGAGTTTTATTTAATAATAAGTATTTTCTCAAATTTAGTTCCCTCAAAATAACTTTTCTTTCTGAAGATATGGCGATAAAACAGCTATCTATATACTTATTGGTCCAGATATTAAATATGTATATACGTATATGTATGCTGTATCAATGATATACCACGAGATGTATAAATTTTTCATTAAAAGGAAACGAGGCTTGGTATATTATTGATACAGCGTACATAATATACATATATTTGATTTATATCACATACAAATACACGTATTTGCCCTTTGAACGGAGCTAAGATGTGCTCCGGGCAATTGTGTAATGATCGAGTGAGTGAACTCCTCACATCCCTGCGAGTGTGTCTTCTGCGAAATGTAGTTCTATGCTTTTTCTTGTTGTTCACAACCACATTTGTAAATTGGTAAGTTGATTGTTTCCTTTTTAAGTTTCTACTTTATTCACATTGATTAAATCAATATAAGACACACTTATGATTTAAACATGAAATATTGTTTATGTGAAGATAGTAGAGCTGAACGCTCAAGCATTCACGTACTGGCGTATGGAAATTAGCGTGGAATAGAAACTAAGCGAAATAACGAACCTACAAGAGCTAATTAAAATATTTTAATATATTTACAGTTAATCTAACATATTATACTGCTTTAATTAACATTAACTACCGATCATAAAATTCTCTCTCTCTCTCTCTCTCTCTCTCTCTCTCTCTCTCTCTCTCCTTTTCCTTTGGACGGTTCGACTTAACTTTACCATCATTCATAGGTCCAGAGACATCATCGTATGACACAAGCAAAAATCCCCAACACTTGTATTTTCATGGATTTTCGCTCGTATCTTGCTACCAAAGTCTTGTAGGTTACTTGGTGCAAGTTCAGTTTTAAGGTTTTCATCCAACCCAAATGGTTTTCCTCTCTCACTCCAAATTTCTGCGTATGTTGCCCCTTATGCATGATAGGGGAGAGGGAACGGAAAAAGAAAGGATTGTGATGAAATTGTGTACCATGATAAATTCATTTAGAAAACGGATACTATTAATAATTTTGATTGCTATTTTTATACGTCATTAATGATTAATGAGTGGAAATTCATCATTGATCTATATGCCTGCAGTTGAAAGAATGTTTATATATTCGTATTATTGCTCCGTGGGCAATAATACCAATAGTATTGGTATATCAATTTGCTTTATACCAACACTTTAAATGCCAAGTTATTTTTAATGTATGTGACACACACCCCCCATATATATATATATATATATATATATATATATATATATATATATATATATATATATATATATATATATATATATATATATATATATATATATATATATTCTATTTCATAATACATTATTTTGCGCTTTAAATAAATTTTTTTTAATTGAAACGTCTTTGACTACTTTTGTGAAAATTAAATATAATTTTATTAACAAATATGTACTTTAAGTGTTGTTCAGACGAAACATACATGTAAGGGTTAGAAAAAAATCAAATTAAAACGCAGCCTAAAATGTTAAGTTTTCTGTTCTGACAGCAATACAGTTTCCAATCTAAAGATGATTCTAATAGATTTCTTCCAAATTTTCATCTCTACTGGTCAAAGACCATTAAACCACTTTCCTTAATCTATCCATTACGAAAGCTATGCTTCGCCATGTATAGTAGTTCGAAAAATCACTCCCCTATTCTGTGCTGATACTGATGGACGATTTGTGGGTCTGATGTCAAAAGTTTTTGAAAATTTGCAATTTTGTTGCATGCATGTCTTTTCGGAACACATCTGCGTACAGTTTAGACACTTACCGGTATTTGGTAATAGCCATATCTAGCGTCAAATTCAAAAGGACAACAGGACAGAGGGTTGTGCTATTCCACGTGGATTTAGCGTCGTGAAACAGTGCATTTGATCCGGAAATAATATGTACATATCTATAAAAGAACCATGCTGCCGACGGCAGCTCAACAGCCAGAGAAATGCAGGTAAGTGTATTAAATACACACAGATGTGTACAGACGAGAATGTCTGTATATATGTGCAACTTTTAATGAATAGACTACAGCAGCCCATGAAACTCTAGTCATTACCATTACAGGTGTTGGGCTGATTTGTCGGCCTACATGTATAGCTGTTTGTAACTGAAAAGATTTTAGACTGGATATCCAGCTTAGTTATTTCCTGATTTCCAAATACATCTGTTCTTGCCTAGCAGAATGCCACTTCCTTTGAACTTATATAATGCCGAAAAGAACTGTGACAGCTTAAACTCTATTATAACTGTTTGACATTTTTTACTCAGGTTTCGTTTATACATGTACGGTGTTGTTTTCATACATATAACCTGCACTGCATACCAGGCATCGACACTATGTCAGATAGGTTAAATATCAACTGATGTTATCTTTGTCGATATATATAAATGAAAATTACTATATTAAATTATAATGAACTTAAGCACAAGAAGCCCCAAAAATGTTATTATGTGCACCACTTAATGTTATTAAAGTTTATGGGAGTACACTGTTTATTATGTAATGCTCAGATGTTTCATTTTTCTCTCATCTACTTAGTAGCACACCGTTTTCATTTTGTTTAAAAAATGTTAGTAGTTCCTGAACAAAAGTTCAAACTCATAATGAAGAACTAAATATATATATTGTATATGAATACTTGTAATCTAGTTACTCTAAACCCTTAATGTGTATTTTTGTGTTTGTGTGTGTATCATCCTTTATGAATTGTAACGATTCTGTGATCTTAAATTAACAGAAAGATACTTAGCCAACAAGTTATGTAAAACTTCACGTGTAATTATTTAATTCTGTAAGTTACAAAATGAAACTTTCAGAGGAAAGTACAGTATTGTGAAATAAATCTAAAATAATCCCAAGAAGTTCTATCACAAATAAAAAAGAATATAGTTTTCCGAATGAATTACATGTCATCAAATATGATGTTGTTGTTGTTGTTGTTGTAGGGTTTAACGCCATTTTTCAGCACAAGATAGATTGTACATGGCGGCCAGTATAAATGGTGGAGGAAGAACCTGGGAAAATCCCGGAAAGAACCACCGACCCACGAGAAGCTACTGGCAAGCTTTCTCACATACCCACATTGGCCGAACCCGAGACTCGAACCCATGCAGACAGAGGTGAGATGGCAGTGATACGTAACGGTGAGTGTTTTAGACCACTCGGCCACTCGGGGCCCCTGTGATGATGTAGCAATATCCTTAAAAGTGCTGAAGCGCCAAGTCTTGACGTATCACAATGGCATTGACCAAAACTCCATTGAATGAATTCACAATACCAGAATATTTTAGTCCAAAGTGAATTAACACTTTTAAATTCCAATGAATAATCAAAACAAATAAATCCTCTTAAATTATATCTAAACAAAACATTAAATGCAGCTGCAGACTAATTTTAACATAAGAACGTAGGAAAAGGGAATTAATCAAATTGTCAAATTATTCGTCCTTGTATACAAAATACACTCTACATCGTAATATGCAAGTTAAAATACACACAGGATCATATCCAGAATCTGAAGTTCGCAGTTGCTTTCTTTTCCCAGTCCTCCTTAACGCAGGAATTATTTGCGTATATGCACTTAAGTATAGCATTAACAAATAAAACATGTTCCAAATTCATAGTCACATGTTATCATGAAGCATCTGGAAAGTAATTATTATTATAAATATTAATCGGGGCAACCTGTACTATAATAAGGTCAATGGAACCTTCATTTCATAACCATTGAAGCAATCCATATTTAATGAAAACTGATTTCTGAGCTGAACATTAAGGAAGAATAATGAGGTAATCATTCAAAATATTTCGGCAGTAACATGGGGTCATAATGTTAAACTTTAGTGTTTCTATTACGAATATGCAAAGGTTACGGTCCCAGTTTTGGTTTATTTTTCAGCTGAATTCGTTTACGTTAGTGTCTGCATAAAAATCTATTGAAGACAAATAGTAAACATCAAAACAGATTTGTTTCAAAGAATACATTTCATTCTCATGCTACCAGTAGGAATAAATTCTGTAATAATTTGTCTTCAACTCACTTACCATGCTAAACACTTCTGTAAAGGATCCCATGGTAACGCATGGTCTCGAAAAAGGTAACTGCTTTTGAATGTGCATAGGTCCTTAGACAAAAATTAAGTTTTGTTTTTAAAAATGATAAACTATTTAAAATTTATATTAACTATCTATGTTTGTGTTTTAATTTGTCTGACGACGAATACAATTATAAAGACTAACTGCCAGAAGCATACCAATTAACACAATGTAAGTACGTGTACATGTATCGCTATGAAACTGCAAAAATTCTAAGGGAGGCAACTACATTATGATCGAAGATAGCTGAATAGAAAAGCTGATTACTCCTTAATAAACAAATCGACTCTTCCACAAGACATGGCGACATAGAAAAATTTGATGTAAATAGACCTCCCGGTTTCAACATGTATTTAATGAGATGTGTTACGCTGTATGTTGTTACGTGTCTAGGCTCGTACAAAAGTAACAAGAAAAGAGTAGTAAAGACAACAATCTTTGTAAAAATTAACAAAATAATTTATTTTCCTAGAAAAACAAGATAAAAATGAGAAAAAGGACTTACGGTTTACGAATCAAATACAAAATTAATCCAAGAATTAAAAAATATAAGTCCTATCAATAAAAAGTCCTAAGTGAATCACAGTTCGAATCCCGTTGAAATTCAAGATGGAAGGCGATGACGTCTTCGATAGTCAATTTTGTCCTGATGTGTCAACAGTTCTTTGTTGAATCACAAAGAATAATATTTCAGTTTGGAATTCCGAATGATTTTCAATAAATGTCTTTGTCCAAGAATCAATTTAGGAGCACTTGTATTGCAGGGTAAATAAATTCCTAAGTCCCAAAAATAAAAATTCAACTCAAACTGGTCACAACAAAACACCTTTGAGTGTCAAAGGTTTAAAGCACAACTAGCTAATTCTTCTTATAACACTGAGTTATAAGACTAACTAAAACGCAAATCAGATTCCCGTATGAGGGTCAAATGGTCATCTTACCAGAACAACGTAGAAACATTTACATGCCTAACATCACGTACTGAGTATGGCTTTAGCTAAAATCAATGGTCCTTACTCTTGAAATTTTTTTTTTTAAAAGTTGTTTACTCAAAACTGACACTGGTTCTGAATCAAGGTCAGCAAATAGATACAGTGTTTCTGCTACTGGCTGTTTATCAGGTCAAACAGAACTGAATTGAATTTCTAAAAAAAATTATAAAATCCAGTAGACAAAATTATCATTACAATAACATGTAATGGAATAAAATAAAATATTTAAAAAAAAATTAAAACAACAAACAATTAATTAAATTGCATATACATAACAATGTCGATTGAAATGGTGTTGCAATACTTTGTGCACGAAAAGAATTGGATACATCTAGGGGCATTTGAAGACGCTGACCTCAAATGAACTAAACTATAGACGCGGATATCATTCGAGATGCTGTGCAGATACCATTAATAACTAAATTGTTGTGATAATCAATATAAAAATGCCACGAAGTAATTCAGATATCTTTAGTACACTTGTAAGTTTCATTTCAGATAATGGCAGAGGAGCAAAAGTTTTTAGAGTTACCAGTTTTGGGACTTCCTTTCGAACTTGGTACCCTTTATAATGCAAACAAGAATCAAATCGTTCCAGCAATACCACTCTGGGAAAAGAAAACTATACAAACGCAAATGTACATGTGCGTCACAAGATCACACAAAACACAGATGTGACTACAGCAGATTCCTTGATATCAAAGCTGAAATCTCTCGACATTAAAGGTAATTTTGTAATCAGCGCCTTATCGAACAAGTTGGAAGTCAAAGGTTCTGGTGCCGTTCTCAAAGATAACAAATCTTCAAAGATGCAAGCTAAGATAGTACTTGAGGCAAGAGGTACAACACGGGACGAATTCATATCAATGAATCATTTTTCAAAGTAAAATCTCGAGCGATATCATGAATTTATTAACAAGAGTGGAGCTACACATGATGTTGTCGGAATAACGTACGGGTATCAGATATTCTTGATGCTGGAGACAACATGTGAGAGTGAAAAAGAGAAAATGGGGGTTCAAGGAAAACTTGAATTGAAAATTATGTCTCATGTACAAGGAGAGGTCGAAGGATCGTATAAAACAAAGGAAGAAAAGAAACTAGACGAGTTGAAGGTTAGAATTTACGGAAGTGTACAGATCCCATTAAACCCGATTTCCTTACAAGAAGCCATAGAGATTTATAAAAGAATTCCTGAATTCGTGACAAACAACGACTGCCCAATGACAGTTCATCTTCTTCCCCTGGCCTCTATATGTTCATCTCTACCTAAGGCATGCAGTCAGATTAATGAAGCCGTACTGAATTCCGTTACAGCAATTTTTGAAGATATCAGAGAATCAGAAGTGGCACTCAGTGGAATACAGACCTCTGATATCGCTACTACGGAACCGAGAATACGAAGAAAGGAAAAACTGTCAGCAATGCTAATGGAGTACAAAATTTGGCTACAGATGAAGTTGTATGAGATAGTTAGCAAACCTAAGATGAATAGAGATTCTTCAGAATCCGAACAAATACAAAAACTCCTGAAGAAGCATAAAAGTTCGCCGTTCTCAAATGAAATTTTTGGCATTTATGTATCAAAAATGGAAAAAGAAGTATGTTTCATAAAGATTCTCATGAGGATGCTTACATTTAGTGATGAAGATGGAAGCAGCAGTGACGCTACCAATGAGAATGTAGGGGAAGGTGGAAGAAATAGAATTTCTATTGATATCCTATCAGATGAAACCGATTTTCTGATCCCTTTTGAGAGATGTAAAGTCTTTGTGCTGGAGATTCCCATCATTACAGCAGAAGATGATATACTATAGGAAATGCAAGACAAGACAATTCAAAGTAAGATTTTAAAATGTGCCAAGAAGTTTGTACAATTAACACGCTCAAATCAAAATGATGACGAGAAAAGTTCGACGAAGTTTAGATGTGTGTTTACGGGTTATGAGATAGACAGAGAACTGACAATCAATGCGTACAACGCATCAACAGGTGATATTGAACCATATTATCACGAGAGGCTGCAACGTTGGAGTGTCGATATGCTACCAAAGAGTGTCAGTACATTAGTTTCACTTTTCGAAGGAAAAAGTTCAGCGCCATAATTAATGTATTTAAAGAAAGTTTGGAGCTACGCATGTTGTTTTTGAATATCATTCTGTGGTATCAGTTCTTCTTGATGCTGGAAACAACATTTGAAGGAGAAGAAGGGAAGCTGAAGGTTGGATAAAAATTTAAACTGTAAGGTGCGGATACTTTGCAGTAAGAGGCCAAAGGATCGCATGAAACAAAGGAGGAAATGAAATTAAATAAGTTGAAGGTTAAAATAAACAGTTCCCATCAAAACTGATTTCGAAGAAGCCATGCAGATTTATAAAAGAATTCTATACTGGTGACATACAGTGACGAAAAGCTGAACACTGTCTACTGTGCTGGAGTGTACAAAATCTGCCTGCAGATGACATTGCATAATATGATGAGTGATCCCAAGATTAAGAAAGAATCATCATAATCCGATTTATAAAATAATTGTTGGTCTTATGACAGACAATGAATGCCAAATGACAGTTCATTGTTTTCAGTGGCCTCTTTATATTCGTCTGTGTCTAACGTAAGCAGTTTGATTAAGGAAGCCGTCCTGAAGTCCGCTATAATATTTTTGAAGATATCAGTAAATCAGTGGAATACAGACCTCTGAAATCGCTGCTACGAAATAGAGGATACAATAAAAAGGCTAAATTCTTCTAACTCTGCTGAGGGGGCACATAATCTGACTGCAGATTAAGTTGCATAAACCTAAGATGAACAAAGATTCCGCAGAACCCAAACAAACAGAGAAAGTTCTGAAGAACCATGTAAAGTCTTTGTGGTAGAGATGCCCATCATTACAGTAGAAGATGATTTACTAAAAAAATAAAAACCCCCAAAACAACGCACTACCGGACAATGACAACAGGTCAGCACCCTGCAAGGCATACTTATTCATACTGCCATTGAAGGACAACACATTCAAAGGAAGATTATGAAATATGCCATGGTTTTAGTACAATTAGCAGACTCATATCAAAATGATGACGGTGAAGTTTCGATATATGTTCAAAGGACGACTACTGCATACATCTTCTAATTATTTACCTTGCTTTGTTTTTTTTTTCTGTTAGATTCAAAATGTCAGAAATATTGAAATCAAGCTTGTGTTCGATCTAAAACGGCTGAAACGTCGAAGTTTGTAGGGGTTCCCGCGTCTAAAATAGATCTTGCAGACGTGTAATATGGTCACGAGACAATTCCAAATGGTAATCAAAAAGCGTAAAAGGCGCGAATGTTTGTTAATTATTTCACATAAATTTATTTGCTAATAAAAAACTATTTTTGTCTCCCATGGAATGAGAGATAATACATTGTAATGGATCCACCTTGAAGTAAAGCAGTTTTATACGTAGTTTTAAAGCAGTAGATAAAGCAAGTAATTTATCCTTTGATGGGATTGTGGCCGTCATTTCAGATTGTTATCGAATTTAAGTTATCACACATCTCTTTCTTTCTAAAATAATAACAGGATGATTACTCGATCTGTTTATCTATATGGTAAACACGTACTAGTCCCAAGTTTAATGTTAATAAGTGAAGCTGCATGGGAGTTTCAACATGGATATGGAAGACGGACGAATCCACACACATAGATGTTGACAAAGTAAATCCCATACACCACCAGCTTACTGACATAGTTTAAAAGGAAATATTCTGAACATGTCGCAACTCTAGATTAGTTTTCAAGAAATTAAATGAAGTATTGCATACCTGGCTAAAATTGAAATAAAATTAAAAATTAAACAAAATTAGTAATTTGGAGGTTAAAATGGGTTAAAAGATTTGTCTCCTTGTTGCATTAAAGTCAGGGACTGCCCATTTAATTTTCAGAAGATGGGTGGGGACTGGAACATTATACCTCAAATTACAAATTTCAAGCCGTCAGATAGCTTGAAAAAAGTCTCGATCTGATTTATGGATATCAACGTTATTCTATCCATTATATCAGTTGAAAGGAATTGATTATCTTGAAGTATTGGAAAAAATAGCTGTCTGAACGAAAATCAAAGGTGCCTTAATTAACTCAAACACCTGTTAGTGGATTATACCGAATAACTAAAACACCGTTTTTTTTTATTTTACCTTTTTCTCTGTACTTTACTTGGCAGCGGAGCGAGTACTTGGGGAAGAAGTCAAAGGTCACTACATAAATTCTACATACGAAACTCCATGTACCCTTACTATGAGTTAAACAAATATGTATGTATATGGAATATTGCATACACACAGTACTTACCTTTAATGTAACACAAATATATCTCTGTCTAATTACTCTTTTTCCTTATTTTAACCCCGCCCAGCTCTTTCCCCCGTAGGTTAAGTCACTGGGTCATAATTGGCAAACCGCCTAGAACCCCACACTAGGACCATGCATGTAAGATTTTGTACAATCTAGCCAATCTAGCAAAGAGATAATTTCACGTTCTAAAGTGCCAACTCAAAGGGCTGTTGTTGTTCTTGGGTTTAACGCCATTTTTTAGCTCATGATAGGCTATACATAGCGGCCAGTATGCCTGGTTCAGGAAGAACACTGGAAAACCCCCTGTAAGAGCCACCGACCTAATGCGGACAGAGGTGACATGACAGTGATCGGTAAAGGCTAGCGCTTTAGACCAATCAACCACCTTTCCAACTCGAAGGGTACAAAACGATTAATAGTATATATATATATATATATATATATATATATATATATATATATATATATATATATATATATATACGTACGTATACTATAAATATTACCATAAAAATTCTTTTAATGAGTCAGACGTGCCAGAAAATATTAAAGCAGAATAATAAGCCTGCTAAACTACATTCCAATGGCATTCACAACAATTGAAATCGCATCAGCGGGAGGAACAGCAACTCCATTACTCCTGATAGTGTTTGGGGCAGGTGAACAAAAATACTTCTTGTAAAATAGCAATATATATATATATATATATATATATATATATATATATATATATATATATATATATATATATATATATATATATATATGTGTCTTAACATTTTGCTATTATATAACTCTCATCGTCATGACAAAAAAAAATTACAAATTAATCTTACAACTGATAAGAGAGCCAGGTTCTAACATCTTGATAAAATTTCCATGTGAGACTATTGATTAATCGACATAACACTTTTTTAGTTCGTCATCGACTGTGATCTTTGTGTATTTGTCTTGTGATATTGGATTGTAAAGATTATCAATAACATCAAAAAGTGAGTCTGTGATCAAAGCAATCTTACTAAAATATTCCGAATCCTCCTTGCGAACAAGAGACAACTTTATCTTATTTCTGTTTCTGAAATACGTGCTGTACTTTTCATTGTCAAGCATAATTGTCATATGCTTACCTCGGAAAAGAATTCTTTTCATCTTTGACGTAGCATTCTCTACTGTTATGTCGTCTATATTACATACTTCACAAAAATTTACTGAGTATTGTTTTTTGTATTTCACAGCTCTGTTCGGTATCATATCAACAAGCAAATCGTCTTTGACACGTAGGTCCTGTGTCATATATAACATAAGAAACTTCTCACCTCTGAGATAAGCTCGAAGCTGATTAAAATGTTTATTATAAGTCGATACTGCTATTTTACAAGAAGTATTTTTGTTCTCGTATTTTGGTTCGATCTTTTTGTTTATTGCTGACAATTCCACACCTGCCCCAAACACTATCAGGAGTAATGGAGTTGCTGTTCCCTCCCGCTGATGCGATTTCAATTGTTGTGAATACCATTGGAATGTAGTTTAGCAGGCTTATTATTCTGCTTTAATATTTTCTGGCACGGCTGACTCAGTAAAAGAATTTTTATGGTAATATTTATAGCATCTGATTAGCTCATCCCAGTCGTTGTCTGAGAGACCTGATGAGATATGATTGAAATCAATAATTTCTTTTTTTGTCATTATGAAACTGTTTAGTTATCATTTCATTTGACGTAGTGAAGGTATTTTTAGCAGCAGCTTTATCAACAAGAGCACTAAAATTTGTTATTAACAGGATCAGCAAGAAAATCTCTGTACTTATCATATACTTCAGAAGAGATATCATTATATCTGCAATCTGATCAAACTTTACGATCTGGAGGATCGAAATTTGTTGGTATTTCAGTAATATCATTGACTCTATCACGATAAATATCTTCTGTTTCATCGACATAACTAACACCACAACATAACTGTCCAAGTTTAAAATATTTAAATACTAGATATTGCCTGAGGATTGTATATGCTGTTGCAAAACTCAAAAGACCGTGAATATCTGCTTCTTCTATATTTTATGTCATTGACGGATAGGTTTAGATACTCCAGTAATCAACTCTTTGATATTTCTGCATTTTAGACCTGTCAGTAACTTTCCAGCTTCTTTTTTTTATAGCTTTACAACGCAAATTTTTAGAACTATTATGCGTGTCATAATCTACATCAATACTAGGTTCTACAGTTGTAATATCGTCAAGCTCCTGATAAAATATATCTCATTCGACACCATCATATAACTCAATCCTATGCTCCAATTCTGATACTGCGTTTAGTGCTGTATTAATATGATATACGTTATACTTTTTTTTATTACCGGTGAGAGAGTCTATTAGAACTAGATATGCTGTTGTTAGCAGGTTGGTATCAACACTATTATCTACCATTTCCAACAACGTCTTTTTATCATAATGGTCCATGCCTAGCACACGAAATATTCGACGTTTGGCAAATGTGTCTTTGAGCTAACGATTTTTAAGAAACTTATTTTTTCTGGTTTCAGCTAGTTTGTCAAGCTAGTCGTGAACATTTTTAGCTCTGGCTTTTTACCACTATGAGATTTTGTTTTGACAAGGATAGATTTGTCGATCGTCAAAATATTTTCTTTATTTAGCTCAATCAATGTATTTGACAGCAATTTTTCAACCTTTAATCGTTGTTCCTCACAGTCACTCACATTACAGTATTTATTAATTATATGAAAGTCTCTGATTGAGTATTTCAGTAGAGGGCCTCTCATTCCTGCAACTATAACACATTTGTCACTGTTCTCATTTAAACCGGGTGAATTTAAAGTTAATTTTTTCATTTGAGCAATTACATTTATTGCTCTTGCTTCCTCAGCACTCCTTGGGTCTAGCTGATTAACATCAGCCATTTTGATTTCTGTTTTCGGGTTTAGTATGAAATTATAAAACTCTTTTGCGACTCTGATCGATAGAGGATCAGCAGACATATATTACAATCACATTAAATCGTCAAGTGTATATATCTGAAACATCGTCAGTCCTGGATATGGACCCTAAGCTTTGGCAACATGAGTCCGGAAATACCAGTACTTGTTTGTGGTTTTTGTAGGATCAAGTGTAAATTGTTGACTCGTTGAAATATGAACACTTGTCACGTCATATAATATTATCTATTTTAAATCATCAGTCGATCCTTCTAATCGCCAGTCATAAATTCTTCCAACAGTAGCATTTAGTCGACCTCGTAATTGAAATTTTCATATTGCAACGGCCGCTGGACACTGTATTTTGATCCAAAAGTTATATGTTCTTCCGTTTGTGATCCACTCTAACCCGCCAAATATAGGGCTGTTAAGCGCAAACGCATAATTTGGATATTTCCCGGTTAATAACTTAATGTAGATGCAATAAAACCCTAACGATTATTAATAGCATCAGATAGAGTGGAACATGACCGACACTATTTTTTCTCGTTTTGTACTACCACCTATCGCAAGCGATTGGGCAAAACTATCCACGTACTGTTTATTCACAAGATCAAATGCAGGAGCAGGTACATACGTAGAAGTTATGTTATTGGCAACCATATCGATCGCACCTGTAACTGTGCCTCCTGTTTTTCTAAGATAAGCGGCATCCGCAGCATTAATTGTACTTGCTGATGCTGCACTTATTTCAGCCTCTGCGTATTGTTTATTTGTTATATCAGATGCGGAAGTTGCATCATAAGTCGTTGTTATTTTGTTAGCGCTCATTTTTAACGCACCTGTCATTGTATCACCGGATTTTATTACATTATCCTTGACAAAATTTCGGCCCATATCTGTATTTCCACCCATTGTTCCACCAGTCAGTGACAACTTGCTGTTATCGACAGCGCTAAGTTGTGAATAACTTACTGATTGTGTGTTATTTACTTCAGCAGGAGGGTATTCAGTTTCCAGATTTTTTTCCCCACTCATATTGATATTGCCAGTAATTCTTCCACCTGTCAGCGATGACTTGCTATTATCGATCGTCTTTAGTTGAGAATAGTTTACTGCTTGTGTTATCTATGTTGTTAGGTGGATATGTTGTTTCAAGGTCTAGCATTTGCTGAACTGATATACCTGAATTATCTGTCATTGTATCTCCGGATATTCTGAGATAATTTGTTAAGTCTGCGCCAACCGCGGTGGTTGTAATTGCTGCTGTTTTTTTTTCTCTTGAGCTACCGATTAACGTACCAAATATTGTGTAATAGCTCATTCTTATTATCACCGCCTCTTCAAATTTAACTTTGGCCGCCTGATAAAATTTAGTTTCCTAAAATGTAGTTTAAAATAGAATGAGTATAATTAACTTTGACACGGAGCGATTAATAAAACATCTGCACCACAACTACCTATCAGATTTTCATTATTTGATAGTAGGACGAACTGGATCGGGCAAAACCAACCTTCTGATGAATCTATTACTTAACGACTTCTTCAACTACGACCGAGTTTATATTTACACTATAAATCCAGAGTAGGATAAATATGAGCTGCTTAGTGAGTATAACGAAAAACTCAAAAATGAACTACGCGTTGGTGATGATATTTTTATCATGAAACAACTGACGATCTAATTCTAGTTGCCGAGCTAGATTCAGACAAGCATAAAATAATTGTCTTTGATGACATTCCGCTCAGCAACAGCGAAATGGATAAGATAAAATCTTACTTTTCACTGTCGCGCAACAGAAAATGTAATGCAGTTTATCTAGCACAAGTTTCTATAACGTCGATCGATTTATCAGGCGAAATACAGGTTGTTTTGTATTATTCGCTGGACTAGACAAAATTAACGTACAAAATATAGCACAAGAGCAGTGCGGAGATGTATTAAAAGATAAATTTGCGGAACTTTATCACGACTCTACTGGCCAAGAAAATCACTATTTCTTTTTATTTGATAAAGCTAGCACGATATCGAAATCACATGTTCAGATGTGGAATAGACAAGTGTTTAGATTGTGAAAATTAAATCTAACAAATACTTATAAAAATGGACGCAAAACGAATAGAGGTTGTAAAATAATTTGTTGCAGCGAGAGCCGCATTTAAGAAAAAAGTTGAACAGGAATGTCGAGGACAACAACAAACAGCAAAAGAAACTGCACGACTGTTTAGACCTGTAACTGAAGCTGTACTTGGCAAACAACCAGATATTTCTGCGGTATCACCTGAAGATATCGAACAGTTAAAAGAAAAAGGATTACTTGGTATACTTGAAGAAGAGCAGAAGAAAGTTATTGAAAAAATAGGAGACCCTAGTGAGCTACAAAACGAGGTAAAAATTTAATATCTGAGTCAATATAACGTCAGGAAGTATTATTAGGGAAACAAAAAGCTCTTACTGATATCCTGGTCACAAAGATGTCAGAGAAGAACCAATATCACTAGAAGATTACAGCAATTTTTTGAGAGATCATATTCCTACTGACCAACATAACGTTTATCAAATTAGCGAAAGGCCAGCAGATAAATACAAGAATTTTATTGATAATCTGGTAAATATTCGAAATATAGGATTTAAAGCTGAGGAAAAATTGACAAAGCACAAACTGAAGCAGAATTTTAAAATTCGCGTGATGAAATGCATGTTGGAAGTATCGCTGGTGTTATGTCGTATACTGTTAACAAGTGCGGAACTAGAGAAAAAGAATATAAATGGACGTTTTATCAGCTATTTGAGGATACCGATAGAAGGTGTGATAAATGTGATCAAGAAGAGAAAGTAGCTCGTGGTTTAAAGATCTATAAATCTCAAGCTGAAATAGTTGATTGACTGATGATATTAATCTCATCAAAAGAAGCTGGAAATGTGAGCACAGAAATTGGCAACGAAATTGTTGATATTTTAGATAATCTCAGATCAAACGGTTATCTAACATCCGCCGAATATTATATTTTACATAGTGATCTTATCGCCGCGAATTAATTCACAGCAAATTAATTTATTAACCGCAGAGTACTCCAAGTTTTATCTATCCGATAAATTAAAAATGTTATCAACTACATTACTGCTTGACTCATCTCAGACTACGTCGGACAGCGCAAACTTTTCTGTTATTTATAGTCCACCAATCGAATGTAGCACAGAGACACAACCATCCCCGACGCAATATGAAATAGGTTTAGTTTCAGCTACTGATTGGCACTCCGTGGCAAATATAAAAACTAACATGAATGACGATTTCACATTTCAATCGAGCCAGCTATGGATTTCTGTTAAGATACCACAAGGCGCTTACAACATTACAGATCAAAATAAAGCAAGAAAATCTCTGATTACAACTGGAGCTGGATCCGCATCAGACAATTTTGAGTTCATTCCAAACTATAACACCATACGTGCCAGAATAACGCTGCAAAACGATTTTCTTGTTGATTTTGTTACGGCCAACAGCATCGAATCGACAACAATAGGGTCTAGATCGCAAAGTGCTTCAATTTCATACGAGGGCGAGTTGCAAGTAGATATAACAAAAATAAATTCGATTTTAGTAAACTGGTTGATAGCCAGCTGTTCGTATACAGCAGTCAAGGACAAACTATTTATTCTTTTTCTTCTGATGTTCCACCAGGTTCGCTAATGCAAGTAGCTCTAAGGCAAATAATCTACTATCCTGTTAGTGTTGAAAATCAAATATCATCTATCACAATGATGCTGACCGATTAATCAGGGCGACAGCTCAATTTCAATAACAAAATTGTAACATATTATCTGCACTTGAGGTAGCAGTGAGCTCTGCATACCGGGATAAATTTTATCAAGCAGTTTTGTATAACAAAATGAAACAAAGAAAAATTTATAGCAGAAAAATTGTAGGAGGTTTCGTCGGAAATATATTCTCTAAACTAATTGAAAATCTACCTGGAATTGCAAATAAAGTATCAGCTATCTCGTTAAGTGCATCAGAAGCTT
Source organism: Megalonaias nervosa (assembly GCA_016617855.1). Lineage (NCBI taxonomy): Eukaryota > Metazoa > Mollusca > Bivalvia > Unionida > Unionidae > Megalonaias > Megalonaias nervosa. Next base: position 11,401 of record JAECUM010008446.1, on the reverse strand, counting down.
TTGACACAGGAGCCGCCTCCACAGCAGGTACAGATGATTGGTGGCAAAATTAAGGGCAGAATGCCTGGCACTCCGACAAGTGCGCCTATCGCAAGCGACAGCGATATAAAACAAGCAATTTATGAAATAGCACCACGTCAGAAACTACTGCGGCGTTAAAAAATAGACAAACACAATGCTATCTCCGCCAGGCGAAGATATTATTAGAAAACTTGTAATGAAAACACAACAACGCCCAGATATTGCCGCGTTCGAACTTTTGTCTAACAATAACAGATAAAGAATGTCTGTCAAAAATTACCGTGACCTGGCCGAGGAATTAACAGAAGATAATTCCACAACAGAATTCGAATACGTTGATTATCTCGAAGAAAACTCAAACGAGCCTAACAAATAGGGTATTAGGACGTTTGACACATGTGACGAAGATGTGTTCTTGTTGCCGCAATAGGTCATACTTGAAGTACAGGGACGAATAATAACAGCTGCTGATCCTCTATTTGCGATTGGTACTAATACTGAAATAACGTTGGTCAACAACGGTTGGAGTTTATTTAAAAGCGCCAGGTATCGGCTCGCCAATCAAACAGAAGAAGATATTTCAATGCACCTGCCAGTCACAAGTACAATTTTTAATCTTGTTTCATTCAGCGACAACTACTCTAGATCTGTTGCAACAAATATGTTTTGGTTTAAAGATACAGGACTCGGAGAGGTTGTTTCAAATGAGTTTATTCTACTTCGCAATCCGATTGATAATGGAGCTGATGTTGCCGAGGATCTAGTTTTAGTAAGAAATTATTTGATTGGTGTCGCCCCACAAATAGGAATAGCTGCACCAACTTTAACTGCTAATGCTGCCGCTGTAAGGGTACACTTACAAAAGTTTGTAATACTCTTAGTATTGCTGCACCAGGTGCTGTCGCATATGCTGCTGTAATGTTAGCAGTTGCTAATCAAATAATACCAATATGGAGCGTTAGAAACATCTTATATAATGAAGGTTATGCTAACGCCTAACATACACAAGTCAATCTAAACAAATCACGATGATGCAACCGTTCAGCACTATATTCCGGTTTTGTCGCGACAATAATAAAGTTTTTATAGGTGTTAAACATACATTTATACTTGATCGAGCCGATCATAACGATTATATTATACGAGGTGGTGTTGATGCTGATCCAGATTTCCAAATTTGTAATTTCAAAATTAGCTCTATGGATGGCATGTGTTGTTCCGTCTATAAATAAATCAGTAGAGCTGGAGTCAAAGCTAGCCGCATACACAAAGAAAGTTTATTGTATGCAATATAAGATTTATCAAACTGCAGTACCAAATTCAACCTATTATACTTGGCGTATCACAACAACTCCTTCCGAACAGTTACCAAGACACGTATTTATTGTGTTTAGCGACAAGCTGGACGTGGCCATCAAAATCAAAACAGTTCTGTATTTGATAATTCTGATGTCCGGCGAATATTTGTCAGAATAAACTCAAAAGAGTATCCAGAACGAGCAATCGAATGTGATTTTAGAGATGGAGCTGAAAGAAACGTATCTCTTGCTTACATGTATCGTATGGAGGCTATGCAAAAGTATCAAGATGCTGATAGCGGATCTCCAATTTCAATAAGAGTTTAGGAAACTTTATCCGATATTTCACTTTGACGTATCAAAACATTCAGAGAAAGCTATTGGATTAACTTCTGATATTGAGGTTCTGTGGACACTGGGACAAAATCCAGGAGCTGTTAATTATTATGCTTATGCGCTAATTGTATAGATTCTACAAAAGGTAGAATGACTGTCCAAGTGTAAGGTGCTTTGCACTTGAAGTGCTCTGCACTTTAAAGCAAGCGGTATTATTTTATCAAACAAAAGGCGGAATGTATTGATTTTCTAGGAAGAGGTGGAATGAATTGATTTTCTAGCAAGAATAACTATCCAGGTGTTATGTTCTTTATACTTGAAGTGCTTTGCACTTTACAGCAAGTGGCATAATTTTTTCAAACAAAAGAAAAATAAAATACGATGAAGTATATTATACACGAGATAAATTTATCGTCGGGACAAGTTAAGAAACTAACACAAACTATTGTGAAACGACAGTCTGTTTTGCTGAAGATAGTTTTCGGAACGCAAAGCGGCGGAACGCACAGGGATCCACAGCCAGCAAAATTGATGCTAACACAAAGACAAATCAATAAAGTGCGACACCAAAACTCTTTTATCTTCAGTTTATCAGTAGAGCATGTTACTGAAATGGATAGATCGCAAGCGATCCGGGGAGGATTTCTGGGACCTGTACTAGCAACTATTGTAAAAACGGTACTACCGATATAATTGCCAGTTCTAGGAACATTAGGAATAGCTGCGGCATAATGGTGCAATATTCGGAAAACTAAAAAGGCAGAGTCTGGTGACGGAATCATTGGCGATGGAATCAAACAGTTAGCAATCTAGTGATTTGTCTAACGATTATAATAAAAAGTGCCTGAGAAACGTAAAACAGCAACGAAACCTAAAACAACTATGAAAAGAGAACCGCAAAGCGGTCAAGGTAGATTCATAGTCCCGTTCCTAGCGGGAATAGCGGGAAGTTTACTTCCCGTCTGCTGGGGATAGGACGTGGGACCACCGTTAAACAACTTTGAGATTTTAGATAAACTGAAAGATATCAACGGATTTATCGGATTATTTTCAAAAGATGAGTTATTACTTCAATCCGGAGAGCTTCGCTCTCTGCCAACAGCTGCAACTAGTTGTGTAATAAATATCCAAAATTTCAACGACAGATTTGTTACGCATTGGGTAGCTCTTTATAAAAACAATTATTTTGACTCGTTTGGTCTGCCACCTAGTGATGTTATCAGACAGTACGTTTTTGCATTTGCAATGTAGAAAAAAAATAAATTATTCTTCTAATCAACTTCAGCCAGTTGGAAATGCAGCTTGTGGATATTACTGTGTTATGCTTATCAAACAAATGGTCCTGATGCAAGCATCCGGGACGCATGCGCAGAGTTCAAAGCAGTCCGCAAGCGGACTGGGTGATTTTCTGAAATTTGTATTGCAGTTTACACCTAAGCCAAGCTTGGAAAACAACAAAATTGTAATTTTATCTAGCAAGTATTTTTAAAATAGATTACTACATATTGCCTCAAGTGCAGAGGTAAAACAGAAAACACAAACTATGGAAACAACTAAAAATAAAGGACTAATGCTGAAAAGTGTCTGTGCTACCTGTGGCAGAAAAAGAGCATGTTTCTTAAACGTGATTCACTACCTGGAGGAACGCAAAGAATTCCTGATGTTATATTAGTCGACGATTAAATTATAATAAAAATTCTAAGCGTTTCATGCAATGTAAAGCAAACTACGATCTGTGTATTGAGCAGGATAAAATAATAACTTACTGTCAATGTTGTAATCAGCGAGCTGTAATCAGATCCGGCTTAGATATTCACAAGTTAATTGGCAAATTACCGAAACCCAGCAAAGGATGGACATTACCACATAATAAGTATACTGCCCCTTGGAATCCACTTGATAAACAACTTGATGAAATGATAACCCAATTCCAGGTCAAGAACCGTATAACCAGGTCGATGAAATTGCAATGCGTCATAACATATGTTACCGTGACAACGAAAACGATAACCATGCTTGTAATCGTATTATGCTTGACGTACTAAGAGATATGAAACCAAAGAGCAGCCTGTTCCAGAGGCTGCGAGAGCGAATTGATCGTAAGCTAGTGCACGGTATTATGGGAACAAAATATAAACTTGGGCTTGGAAAGCCCGGCTTGGCAAAGTGCATGAACCACAGCCCCCGCTCGGAGATGGCGGAGTGCAAAGCACTCTGGCACTGGATACGTTCGCGTCTAAACTACAGAAACCAAACAAATAATGTTTCCTCGATGAAAGTTGTCTCCAACCCATTTGATGACATTTGTTCGAGAGATCTTGCTGATATGGCAAACACTGCACAGTACAACGACAGCAAAAGTTACCCGATGAACGTAGTTGATAGTTTTAGTAAATAAGCGTTTAGTGTACCTGTTGCAGATAAAACAAGAAAACTATAACTAATGTGTTAAGAGATATTATCAACACGGAAAGAAAACCAATTAAAATTTGGAGCGGAGTTTTTTAATAAACAATTCGAGCAGTTCTAGAACAAAATAACATCGTGAAGCACATCACTGGAAATGAAAGTAAAAATGTAATTGTCGAGAGATTTAATCGCACGTTAAAAGAAAAGATATATAAGCAATTCACATCTAAAAACACTAACAGGTATGTTGATGATCTGCCAAAGATTGTATCGGACTACAATAACACTGAACATAAAACTCATGGAATGTCGCCAAAAAAGCAGTTAAAAATCCAATACTAGTGAATGAGAATATTCACCGAAGAAACAAGTTTAGCATAGGTGATCGGGTTCGAATTTCATTAGTAAAGAAAACATTCGAAAAAGGATTCACTCCAAACTGGTCAGAGGAAGGATTTGTTGTAAATAAAATTTTAACAACAATACCTGTCACGTACAAGCTGAAATATTTATCCCGGGATAACAATCCCAGAGAAGAAATTATTGGAAGTTTTAACGAACAGGAGCTGCAGAGGACAGAGCAGGGTATATTCGTCATCGAGCGAATAATAGCAAGAAAAGGTAAGCGAAGTTTGGTTAAATGGAGAAATTATAACTAGTGAAATAAAAATCTTTAATTGCAGGGTGTGGAACACCCCAAGATCCAGTCACTATAAATCTTTTCATATTTCAAAAGGACAGACTTACATTTCACTGGCCTGCACAATGATATCAAATATTGTCTTCTTGCTGTTGTTAGTGCGAAGTGCTCGTACTCTCCCATCAGGTTAAAAACCTTACCAAACAGCAAATCAAATTTTATAGTTTCTTACGACCAAAAACTTCCAACTGTCCACGATTCATGAACGGTTTCAACATCTCCCAGAATATCTCATGCTCAGAGATAGTAAAATTAAACTTTTTAATCTTTTTAGCACGATGATATTTGACATTGTATCGCGATTTTGCTGCGACATAAATGTGTTCGTCTTGAGGTACTATACGTGGTTCATAAGTAAATAGATACGTGTCTAGATTGAATTTGATACTGCTTGACGGTTAACAATATTGAAATTCTTCGAATCCAGGTGTAACTCACACTCGGAGTGCTTGCACCTGGAATGCTTGCACTCTACAGTATCACGATCGATATCAGAGTAAATATCTGACAACCTTTTCGCGAACAACAAAGTTGTTTGGGACATCCATTATATATAAGACTTTCATCTAATGACTGTAATAAAATGTCAGATAAAATAAGAAGCATCGCCAGAGATAAAATTTTAAATATGAATCTGTTATTCGACGCTGTCAAGCTATTCATGAGGAATAAAAAAACAGAAAAAAATAGTGAATTTTATCATTAAACATGATCCTTACTCGGCGTTTAATGTGCTACTAACAGATTTTGAGGTATGAGAACTTGAGAAATACCAAAAAAATAATTGTTCGATATGACAGGGACACTGTTGTGAAATGGGCTCACTGTTGTTTGACAAGGGAAGATCTCAGAAACAGTCTGAAAATTGATCTGTGAATAAATTGCTAGCAGTGGAGTGCAAAGCACTCTAATTTTCTGCTGATTATTAAGATAATGTGGTAAATCCTTATCAGCTAGAAGAAACTTATTCGCGGTGACAGCAAAGTTATAGAAGAACGGAAAAATAATAATTTTATCTTGCTCAGCAATGTTGAGGTCGATACGGCAAGAGCTAGTCGAATATGATAAGAAAACTTTAAACAAAAATATTGATTTCTGTCTGAGATGCAATGATGTCGCACAAATATTAAACAGTAGGTGATTCGAAGCAAAAGACAATTCTAACATTAAATCTTTTTGATAATGCTGACTTTGTCTTACAATCAGAAACATCTTTGGCTGATTGTGCATGAACACTAAAAGTTTTTGAAGCTGTTGTTATGGAAGGAAATTAAATTTTTCTTTCATTTCAATATTAGATAAAACAACAGGTTTTGCAGGTCGCTTAAGATTAAAATTTCCTTTTCCTGGTCTAGTATTTTCAAAATCCAAGTTATCCAGACGGTTATCGATTTTAATATTATTAAGATGATCAATAACTAAGCCTCTTGAAATAACGCCATGAAATACTTCAAACACGAACCTATGACAATAATATTTAACTTGGTCAGTATGACTTCCTCTAACACCTACACTCAAATAGCCATTATTTTTATATAACCAACAACTTTTGTTTTTGTCTTCATGTTTCTGATAATTCCTCTATCATTTGATTCATATAGATCGTAGACATGATGATGTTGAAACTCGTATTGCAAAGACAAATTTTCGATATTATTATCAGGAATACTTTCATTCACATGATCAACTCACATCTCCGTTGGAATCTCATCGCCGCTAAACAAAGTCCAGATAAATTCATGTAAGAACATTACAGTATGTTCAGCGTCATCTTCCGCTTTCACTTGAATCTTATAACCAGCAGGAGTTTTTTTTTGTTTTTATATTCATCACAACTCCAAGCTCGTTGGCAGCAAAGAGATTATATCTAGGATGAACCCAGAATATTTCCTGGTATTTCTCAAGATCGCTCGAGATGAGTGGCATCTGATATAAATTTTGTGTCATTATTTTATTATGTTTATCTAATCTCTAAAAAGACATATCCCAAATACATCAGCGATCGAGCATCACAAACAACAGGAAATTTATTGTTTGATAAAAATCATTAGGCGTGGATAAAAAACTTTAACGGGCTAGTTGGAGGCCAGTATAATAAGCATAAGGAAAAGAAATATTTATGTGTCAGATGTTTGCACGGCTGGAAGTCTCATCTGGTTCTCGATCGGCATCTCGAATATTGCTCTGACTTACAGCGGATATCTATGCCTGACGAAGATGAAAATATATAACAATTTACAAACTACAGACACAAGATGATAGTGCCTTTGTTATTTACGCAGATTTTGAGTGTATTTAACTTTCAGTGCTAGGAGCAGAAAATAACCCTGATAAATCTTCGACAGGATAAATTCAAGAACATATTCTTTGTGGAGTAGCATATAAAGTTGTCTGTGCTGCTGCTAAACTTTTATCAAATCAATAAAGATTTATAGTGCAGCGGATCTTGCTGTCTGTCTTCTGAAAAACCTTATCAACGAAATTGATTTCATCCTGATGTTTCTCGCTAAGACAGCAGTGATGAAACCGCTTACAATAAAACAAGAGGCTGGTTTTGCTTCAGTAAAAACATGTCATATTTGTAAGCAGGCGCTTTCGCCTCAAGATCGTGTGAAATATCACTATCATATTACTGGTAAGTATCGCGGTCCAGCATATGTCAATGTAATTTAAAATATAACGCACCAGTTTTCGTTCCTGTTGTCTTTCACAATTTCAGAGGATATAATTCTCATATTCTATTTGGCAACATGGATATAATAAACCGTCTGGAAATTAAGAACAACGATAAAATAAAATGTATTCCTAATAATACTGAAAAATATATGTCTGTGACACTCGGCAAGTAAAGATTTATTGAAAGTCTTCAGTTTATGGCAGCATCGTTGGACGAGCTTGTAAAAGGCTGCGGTAAGTTTGATTATTTGAGCATTTCGGTGACAAGTCAAGCTTGTTGACACGAAAAGGTATCTTTCCATACGAATATCTTGACAGTTGGGATAAATTTAATGAAACTTGTTTATCTGACAAAGATAACTTTTATTCTCGGTTAAATCTTGAGAGTGTTAATGATGATGATTATGATTATGCTAAATCGATATGGGACTCGTTGGACTACAAAACTTTGGTGATTATCATGACTTGTATCTGATCACAGATGTGCTGTTGCTCGCAGATATATCTGAAAATTTCAGAGATGTCAGCGTTGATAACTACCGACTCGACACAGCTTAGTACTATTCTGCACCGGGTCTAAGCTGAGACACATTACTGAAACATAGCAAAATAAAACTAGAACTGTTAACAGACCCGGACATTTTCTGTTTATTGACCGGGGAATCAGAGGCGGAATAAGTGTCATAACGAAAAAATATGCTTAGGGAAACAATAAACATTTACACGACTATGATAATACGGCGCCATCAAGTTTTATAACCTATCTCTATTCCAACAATCTTTATGGTTATGCGATGTTATGGTGGTTTCAGATGGATCAGTGAAAAACATTTTTTTTTAATGAAACAGATAAAAATACAATTGATGATATCAGTTATTTTGTTAAAGTTGATCTTGACTATCCTGTTGAGCTTCCGGATAAACATAACAACTATCCATTTTGTCCAGAATCAATGCTAATCAGCTACGGTTTATTGCCACAAAAACAACAAAATTATTCGCAGTGTAAATCTGGTGCAAAAAACTTTTTTGTTCGAAACCTAGTTCCGAATCTGCTTAACAAGCGGAGATACGTTTTGCATTACTAAGGTCTGAAACAGCCACTTGATCATGGGTTAGTGTTAAGAAAAGTTCATCGAGTTTTAAAATTTAATCAGTTATATTGGATGAAAGATTTTGTCGACGTTAATACTAGCCGAAGAGCAGATGCATCAACGGAATTTGAAAAAGAAAACGTTTTCAAGCTCATGAACAACAGCGTCTTCGGCAAGACTATGGAAAATGTGAGAAAGCGATTCAATATTGAGATCGCTAATATGGTGCAACGTCGTAATAAACTTGTTGCCTCTGATGATTTTGTTAGTATGAAAATATTTAATGAAAATCTAGTAGCCGTTCAACGACGAAAGACAAACTTGAAGTTGAACAAGCCAGTTTATGACGGTATGGTAGTACTTGAGATATCAAAGAAGTTAATGTACTGGTTCCACTATGATTTTGTTAAGGTTAAGTAGCCTGATGCAGAGCTGTTATTTACAGACACTGGCTCGCTAATGTACAAGATAGAATCTGATGATATTTATCAAGAGTTTTACTACAGTCGAGAATTATTTGATCTTTCAGATTATCCAAAAAACAACTGATTTCAATGTGACAATAGCAAAAATGTTATAGGAAAGTTTACGAATGAAACGAACTTTTTCCCTATTGTAAAATTGATTGGATTACGAAGTAAGATGTACTCTTTAAAACACCAGATAATGAAGTTAAAAACGAGCAAAAGGCATCAAAAGAAATGTAATAGGTAATGTAATAGGATTCGATAATTATAAGGCTGCGCTAGACTGATTTTCTAGTTATGCTGAGATGATGGCAATAAGATCAAATCGTCATAACTTATGTTATCATAAAATCTGGTCTGTGTAATTTTGATGATAAGCGATATTGTTCTGATAGCATTAACACATTCACTTAAAGATAAAAAAATTTTGATAGTGTTGATTTTAGCAAGGTGGATTTTTTATTAGTTATTACAGTAAATTTTGTGTGAATGTTAAAAATAGTGATCTTATGTAAAATTTTATGTGAATATTAAAAATAAATCACAGTAGTGAGTATAAAGGGGATGGTTACTTAGCCAACCCTATTTTGTCTGATGATAATTTCCCTGATAGGTCCTTGAGTAAGGTAATCGACTAAGAAATCGACACTGTTGCTTCAACATAATTGTTTTCGTATTTGTTTTGCTAGTATCGGGTCTATGGGTAAGATTGTCTGCTCGTCCTCATATAAAATAGGGGTTTGACTAAGAAACACCTTTTATATCCATCATCATCATCATCATCATCACCATCATCATCATCAGTCCGGTAGTCTTGTAGACCGTTCGGGCACCGCACAAGACCGAACAACCATCTTCCTCCATTCCTGTCGACTCTCCCCCTTTCTCAGTGAGTCGCTCAATGTCAAGCCTGTCCACTCTCGAATGTTGTCTTCCCACCTCTTTCTCTGCCTTCCTCTCTTTCTTCTTTCTTGTACAGTGCCTTGCAGGATTGTCTTGGCAAGTCCTGATGATCGTGAGACATGCCCGTACCACTGCAGTTTACGTTTTCACTCTATGGTCAGGAGGTTTTCGTGAGGCCCAATGGCTTGTCTGATCCTTTGCCGTATTTCTTCATTGGTGGTACGGTCTTTGTATGAGACGCCGAGGATCTTTCGGAAGCATCTCATCTCTGTGGCCTGTATACTTTTCTCTAAGTCAGCTGTTATGGTCCATGATTCACAGGCGTAGAGAAGTATGGAGATCACTAGTGAGTGCATCAGTCTGACCTTTAAATTGAGTGCGATGTTCTTGTCGTCCCAGATGGGCTTCAGTTTTGTCAGCGCTGCTGTTGTCTGCACAATTTTGGAGAGTACTTCAGGCTTCGATCCTTCATCTGTTACAATTGCCCCCAAATGCTTGAAGCTGTGGACTGTTTTTAGCTTCGTACCTTGGACCCTGATGTCAGTACTGATGCCCTTGGCGCTGCTGTTCATCAGTTTGGTCTTCTCTGCACTGATTTCCATGCTATAGGCTGCAGAGGTTTTGTCGAAGCTCTCTACTAAGCTAGCTAGTTCTTGCTCATTTCTGGCTAGTCCATCAATGTCGTCGGCAAAACGTAACTTGGTGACTGTTCTGCCTCCGATGATGACTGTCCCTTCATGCTTTTCAAGCGCGTCAGCCACGATTCTCTCCAGAACGATGTTGAATAGTGTGGGAGAGCCTTGTCTGACTCCGACTGTTGCTCTGAACCAGTCCCCTATGCTGCCGTTGAAGTATACTGCACTGGTGACCTTGTCATAGAGGTGCTCTATTACTGTGATGAGGCTGGCATTGATGTTGTACAGTCTCATGATCGCCCACAAGGCTGAATGCCACACCATGTCAAATGCCTTCTTGAAATCCACGATGACGTGGTACAGATCTTACTGTTGTTGGAGGTACTTCTCACACAATATACTGAGGTTGAAGATCTGCTATGTTGTGCTGCGCCTTGCTCTGAAACCTGCATCTCCTCGGCAATGATCTTTACAGCCTGTGGCTTTAGTCTGTTCAGCAGTATCCTCAACATGACTTTGCTTGGATGGCTTATAAGACTTATTGTACGGTGGTTTTGACACTGTTGTAAGTTGCTTTTCTTGGAGAGGGTGATGATCAGTGATTGGGTCCACGGCGATGGCCATTCTCCTGTTTGCCAGATCTTGTTGCAAATGTTTGTAAGGGCGCTGTGTATATCTATGTATCAGTGTCTATTTGTGTATATAAATATATGTATATCTATGTTTATCTTTGAATATCTATATGTGTATATCTATGTCTATCTGTGTAAATCTATGTGTATATCTAAGTCTATCTGTGTAAATCTATGTGTATATCTATGTCTATCTGTGTATATGCATATATATATATATATATATATAT